>JAPQLA010000013.1:17225467-17239420 GCA_029822935.1 Naso vlamingii | reverse complement strand
GCATATAAATCTGCTCTAGTAGTAACTGAGAATAAAATATGAACCCCCAAAAATGAGCATAATATGGCCTCTTTAAGCAGGAAACGCTAGGATGTAATCATCAAGGGGAGCGGGGGACATGCCCCCCCCCCCCCCCAATGTACAGAGGGAAATGACCCCCAAATATCCACAGACACAGATTCAAGCTTAGGAAACCGCACAGTTGTAGTAACTTTGGTCAAGTGGTGGGAGCGGTACGAAGCACACCTGGTGGCGTACCACAAAAGAACAAAAGAAGAAGAGACCCAGTGTGTCTGTGCGCGCAGTGTAGTGTGTATGTGTCTGTGCACACATTCGGCGGTAAAGGAGGGATTCACACTTAAACTTAAAAGACACAAACAATCTTGTTGTCAGAATGTCGCGTGTTGACGTTCACTGTTCCAGGGTCTGTTGTGTCCAGACAAAAGGTTTGTAACGTTTGTTTGTCTAGCAGCCAACCTCCATATCAGCTGCTGTTCTGAGGTCCGTGTCTGTTTTTGGGTTGCCGGCGTCACTCAAACTATAAACAGAAATGGTTGTATGAGCAGTATCATGAAGCTGCATCATCTGCCCGTGTTAACGCTCACTGCGGTTTGCAGCTATGAGTAGAAGAGGTGGATTATTGTGAAAAACTCCCAAATTACAGCCATGACTGAACGACTGAGATGAGATAAAAACAGAGGATAATTATAGTACAACATCAGGACAACAGGGATAAATGCCAACAGTTCCAAACAATAATCAACATGAACTGCATGTTAATCAATTGATCATTTTACTACAACATAGGAAGCTTTAGATAGACTAGAAATAATTTTGAAACATAAAAGTAAGGTTAAGACTCAAAATAAGTCTGAATATGGACTCTTATTACTCTTCATATCTTTAATGTAGAAGTGAGTAACTTCATGAGCATGCGCTGCACAAAAATGGCGTATGGAGATATCTGTGTGTCTGTATTAACTTTTTTGTCATTTTTGTAAACTCAGGACTTTAGTCAGGATCATCACATATGCCTAACCCTCACCCTACCACCACCGCTTGGTCCCCCCAAATGTCTGAGTGAGGATTTTGCCCTTGAAGACATGAATCCCCAAATTACTCCTCTGGTTTATACCAGCACTCTGCACAGTAGCTCGCTGCTGTTGGTGAATTAGAGTCAGATTGTAAGTACGACTGAAAGTGCAGCCACTCAGATTCTAAAAACATTTTCTCACACAAGTTCGCTGGAAAAGCCAACACTGAATCATTCTTTAATTCTTACCTCTCAGAGGAACGTGACATCATTCCCTGTGATTTAGCTGAGACAACAAGAGCAATACTTACTACAGACAGATGCAACACTACATGACTTTACAGCAAAGGATCTTTAAGTAAATCCCACCAAGTCTGCTGTTTGTTGCCCGTCTCTGTCCTAAATATCTGATTAAACAGGAACCTTAACGGCGTTTTGTTTTCAGGGTGATTTAACAGAACCATGTTTCTGTGTGAGTTTATGAATGTGTTGAGATAGAAGGAAAGGGGTTTGGTTTAGGGGAATGAGACCATGTTTGACCCATGCATTTGGGACACATGTAGACTTGAGTGCAGACTATGGGGTTCTAAATATAACCTTCTGCTCCTGGCATCAACAGTCTCCCGCTCTCTGTGGCAGCTTAACTTCAGTTTCTAGAGACGCACAGAAAGCCGTTTGCTGCAGTTTTTGTGCACCAACAGTTTTAATCTGTTTTAGCAGCAGATTCAGACCAGTCTTATGCTGCTGTAAAGTACTTTAGACTGAAGATTTATGACAAGTCAAGTTGAGATACACTCACGCGCTGTTCTGCAAAGTTCTCAAAACCTGCCGGTTTGCTACAAGAAGAGAGCATTTATCATCTCCATAGCAACAACTCTGTTCTGTCTCTGTGACTGACAGGATTTCAGGTTTCTTCATAAGCAGTTTTTTTTTTCTAGCGTCTTAAGAATGTGAGCATCAAAAAATGTAAAGTGGCTACTCTTTTTTTTGGGACATAATTTCATAGCTCAGATAATAACCAAAGTCTAGTTGGTGAGACTGAGTGTTTGACACACAGATTCATTTGGGTGATAAGAATTAATCATAAGGTGGAAAGAGCAAAGTGATCGAGAGCAAAAAACAAAAAATTATTTTGTACACAGAATATGTATTACTGAACTACAAACATGCCGACACAACAACTCAACATAATGACACAGCAGTGAAGAAATAATGAATTGTCACACTAGAGTTTATCAGAAAAAGCAACAGCAGAATTTCCTCATTGAAATGGTGATTTAGTGGCTGTCACGTAAAAGCAGCTCAACAAAAGGTGATACATTTAGAATTGATTAAGCGGCAGTTTTAACGTCACACACTTAAAAGAGACGTTCTCTCTGTAACCAGATAGTGGTCTCTGAATGTTTGGCTGCTGGAGTTCATATCTGGCAGAATGGGACCTGCCGTTCTGTGCAAAGGAATCCAATGCCACATTCACATAAAGAGGCTTTTTTTTTAAGGGAGAGTTCTATCAAATCCTGGCACAGTTTTCGTTTTCCCACGAGGAGATGGAGTTTATGGTAAAGCCCAACTCCAGGTGTTGTCCAAGAGATATTTCCTGAGGCTTGCGTTTTGTGACTGTGATTCAACTCTTCCTCCAACACCTGTTGACACACATGCAGATGTGAATACTGCTGACTTGATTTCTGCTCTTTTGTCTCTTGCAGAAAATCCTTTCCGTCGCAGCATGCTACCCTCGCATCCTTTGCTGCCGTTTATGTGTCGGTGAGTAATGGTTTTTAGTTCACACAAACAAAGTTGGTGTAGGCAGTTTGAATTTTTATTTTTTGCTATCACTGGGCAACAGAAACAATCCTTTAACAAACATCAACATTCAGCGTATTCAAATTGAAGTGCTCTGAGAGAAAACCTCTCTGTGACCGCTGGGCTCTGCAGCAGGAGACTTCATTTCATGGAGAGGCCGCTCCCATTCTGCAAATGCAGATGGACGTACGCATCCTTTCAGATGTTGAAGGCCTGATTTAATGGCAAAAATGCTTGAAAACTCATAAACATGCTTTACATACCTTCTTTGCCAATTATAGATTATAGCACCAAGTGTGTGTAAAAACACAAAATATCTCATCTCCACACAGTGCTTTGGGCACTGGTCATGTACTGTTTGCTGAGCAAGTCTAATTTCCTTTTCCGTGTTATCAGAGGTCAGTAATCATGTTTCCATCAGTTATAAAGTGAATGTTAAGCAAACTTTTGAAATCTCTCAAAATTAAAAATGCAAATTTTTTCCAACAGTTTGGTCAGAAAGTGGTGGTACAGGCAACATCACACATGGCTGTAATAAGCAGGAGAAGTCGAGGCTGCAAACTGGAAATTAAACATTGTGGCGTTCTGTTGTTGTTTTGTATGGAAAGTTGCTGTTATGTCCTTTGAATGAGATCCAGAATACTTTGCTCTCATCGTCGCTCCACACGTACCTGTTGTCTGTTAACATGTTTTCACATGTTTGGTTAGACGTGTTATTATAAATATTTGCTACGTCACAATTTATTTGAAACAGTTGTTTCCATCTCCCATTTCACACATAAAGTATTTTAGTATTTGGAAGTTATACGTCATCAGTTAAGAACAAATTGCAAAATAAATCTGTCATGTGTCCACAGATGTACTTCAACAGCACTCTGACTGACTCATCAAAGCTACTCAAGCCTCTCCTGGTCTTCTCCTTCATTATCTGTGCCATCATTTGTGGTCTGACACGGATTATTCAGTACAAGAACCATGCCATTGATGTCTACCTGGGCTTCCTGCTTGGTGGTGCTATCGCTGTCTACCTGGTAGGTGTCAGTCCCATCAGCAGCCTCCTTTCCTGGCTGCCCTGTGCAGAAGTCTTCTTTGAAGAATGAAACAGCAGTCCTTCATGAAAAAGCTGAAATGTTGCAACCTACTTTAAGTTTTCATATTGTGGTGGCATTTTTTTAAGCACACTGAAAGTCGGTCTGAGAAAATAACCCTCGCCCCAACAATGAAATCAAATACACACTCTGAGTTTCTTTCTGTCCTCATTTAAGTCACATTGTCATATTTCGTAAAACATCCTCATACATCTAGTGCTGTGCTTTCAGCTATTTAATATGGCATTGTCTTTTGTGCATGGTGACATTAAGTGTTTGCCATGCTCAACATGTTAGCTTAGCATTTAGCCATTACCACTAAGTGCCAAATACAGATGACACTCATGTGAATTTAGTCCTGCGAGTTTTTGGTCATAAACCAAAGCAACATTTTGACGTGATGATGGCACTCGATTAAAGGTCAGGGCCTTTTCTCAACTCTGTAGGTGTTATGTCTCCTTCAGCCACAATGGCCAACTGCAGCCGGCCTATCAGGACATGTGTGTAAGACAGCTCACTCTACACTCACACTGCCTTTTCACTAGTCCCAAGTCATTCCAGAGAGCACATAAAAAGGATATTGTAATGTCCAAGAGCTAAAACTTATCAACACACGGTGTCAACAATGATGCTGTGATACTTATGAGCATGGACAACTGTGGCAGAGTCTCTCTCTGTTTGCCTAAAAGTTTGGGAGATATTCTTCCAAAGCCACTCAGTAAGGTGTGTGTGGGACAGTCCATCAGCAACCACAGCTAAACAGTGCAGTGACAGGGACCGTGCATTCAGCATAATATGCCAACGCCTGCACTGTGTGTGGAAAATGCACTTTTTCCTCCCTATCCCGTGTCAGGTGGAGGATGAAAAGCAGTCATCTGTATTACTCATGATGACCTTTAAGAGCTCTGAATGCTGTTGGAAACAAAATAAAGGGTTCAGTTTGAGGGCACATAGGTAACTTATTGTCTTAGCTCAGGTCTGAACAAACAGCAGATATGTCTGAAAAGACTGCTCCAAAGGTTCACAGGGAGCCTTCAACAGACCTGAATACCAATGACAGTTCCCACTGAGGGGTGAAAGCACGAATCACTGGACATTGCTTCCTGACCCCTGTAAAAAAAAAAAAAAAAAAAAGGCTCCACAAGAATGTTTGGAAAATGAGTCTGATATACAAGATCTGCTGATAACCCAAGTTCCCAGGTGGTCTCCGGTGCTAGCTGTTTCTAAATCACAACTTGTGACTAAAGGTGACCATACGGCTGCGCAACTAATCGAATTTCAATCACGATCATGATTTTGGCTTCCCACAATTAAATAAACATTATCAAGCTATTTCAAAAATGTGCGGTCTGCCCTTTGAACAAATAGTACCTGCCCTGCTGCAAAGCAGATCAGGTGCTCTCTAAACCACTGTCTGACCCTGAGCCAGCATGAGCCAATCACAGCTGTTCCTGTTCCCTACACTGCAGGCGTAGCCTGAAGTTTCCTGGATGCAGCCACTTCCAATTCACCAAGCCTTGCCTACAGCAATAACACATAAACTGCACTTAGTACTTTTCCCAGTATCACTAAAGGAGGCAGGGAAATAACTAAACAAGTGGCTGACCAAGCAAAACAGAGCAGGAGAGCGAGAGGCTAAAACTAACATTAGCTAGCAAAGACCAGGAAGGTGTTAACAACTGTGTGATTAGAATCAGAATCAGAATCAGAATCATAATTTATTGTCCCCGGGGGGGAAATTCTTTTTCACAATTCTGCTCCAATTTACAAAAAACACCGACAATAACTTACAGTACACAGAGACGTAGGACTTAAGACGTGTGAGACACAAGGAACAGACTGTGGTGTCGCAGCAGAGCAATAAAGCTGCAGATATCTCGATATGTGCAGTTGTAATCCCTTTTCTCGCTTGCTTCTGGGAGCAGGGGAACAGTCATCAACGATGCGGCGGACATTGTCAGTGTTTATTTTAGGCAGATCTTGTAGACATCTCTAAATACTTAACATGTCTGCGGCAACGTGATGTAATAATGCTGATGTAAACCAGAAACTGGTATGCTGACTCTTGGTGCAAGCAAAAGTGCCCCCCCCCAGTTTTATTTTGATGTAAAGATTTGTATATCAGCAGGAATGTAGCACGATGGATCACATGGAAGTAAAAGCAGTTATGTTTACCTGACAGTGCAGTAAAGATATTTTTGTCATTGAAATTAATTAATAATTGTGATTTCAATATTAATCGAAATATTTGTGATAATCATTTTGGCTATAATCGTGCAGCCTCAGTTGACCAGACAGTTGAACTCCACCTCCTGGGATTAGACAAGCCACTTCTCTAGCATCTTTTGAGTCTCTTCTTAAAACTTCCGTTAATAGGAAAGTGTTTATGAGCATTAAATGTGTGACTGGCATTATCTTTTTATATTGTGAATAATTTGTTTATTTTTAATCTACTTTATCCTAATGTTTTTATATTTTTTTGAACCAGTATTTTGTTAATGTTTTTTTCCTGTTTAATGTTTTGTGAAGCACTTTGCAGCCATGTCAAGAAAAGTGCATATACCCTGCTGTATGAAAAGTAAAAAAAAAAGGCGGTGTTTTGGTCCCACTTTGACTTCAACGTTTGTGTCCTGGTTGATTGTTGAACATAAGTTGCCTGGCCTCACCTTCTCACACAAACACACATAATGTTTCTCTGTTTCCTGTGTTGCCAGGGGTTGTATGCAGTTGGAAATTTTCAGCCTAGTGAGGAGGCCAGCACCAGCCCTCCTCCACTGCTACATCGCCCCCCCTGCTCCTTGCCCCACATAAGCCAGGAGGCCGTACTCCACCACTTGCAAATGAAAGCCAGCATGTCTGGGGAGCCTGGCTTACCCACCTCTCACCCTGAAGGCCTCCTTCACCGAGGCCTTCAACAGCAAAGGCCTGATGAAAGTCTTAAACGCTCCAGTGCAGATGTGGAGGTTATCTCCCCCCGCAGCCCTCAGAACAAAGACGCCATGGTGACCTTTAGCCACACTCTTCCACGGGTGCATACCCCTCAGGCCATGGCAGCATTTGAGGAGGCAGCCAGACGGCACGCTGCCACCCTCCACCATGCCTCCATGGACTCTAGCCGCTCGAAGCAGCTTCTGTCTCAATGGAAAAGTAAGAACAACAACCACAAATGCTCCCTGCAGATCCCAGACTCCTTCTCATCTTCTGTAGACTCGTCATCTGGCCAGTCATCCCAGCATCCACACTACCATGGCAGCATGGAGCTTCGATCCAGCTCCGAGCCATCAGCTATGGGCCTGAATGGAGGCTTTGACGGTCATGCATACATGTCCAAACTTGCCACAGGTGCCAGTACCACCCTACCCAGTAACTGTAGTGGCATAACCGGAGGGGCCAGGATATCCATGCAGCCTAGACCTGGGTCTTCACAGTTGGTTCACATACCAGAGGAAGCTCATGAGAATTTCAACACCCCCTCCCCAAGGATGGGGGCAGGAGGTGCAAGTGAGGGGATGTCAACATCAAATAGCACAGCTCAGGCTAACTGGCAGAGGGCAGCAGAGAAGACTACAGCCTGCAGGACTAATGATAATGGGCAGAACACCCAGCCACGAATCATGCAAGTTATTGCTATGTCCAAGCAGCAGGGCCTACTGCAGACCCATTCCAAGAGTTTAGATGAGAGCAGCATTGGCTGTAACACTACTGGGACTTGCCAGAACACTGCTCGCTACAGGGCACCCACTGATCAAGACCAAACAGGCACCACGGGCCCAAACTCACTGGGTAGTACCACAGGCAGTATTTCAGGGAGCACAGGAGCAATTGTCAGAGTAGAGGCCCACCCTGAAAACAGCAGGCCAGTGATTCAAGCTCCCTCCACGGATGGAAGTGGATCATGGAGGTGGCGATCCCTGGATCATGGCACTGGAGTTGGTGGAGGTACAGGGACTAACGGAGCAGGAGGAGGATCAGGAGGAGCTGGGAGTTTGAGGCAGTCCTTTGAGCTTAACGATCTAAACAGAGACTCAGAAAGCTCAGACTCTTTACGTGAAGGGTCTATTGACAGGAAGCGTGCCAATCACATCGTTGCTACCACTGCCACTGTTAGTACACCACCCATAGTTACTGTTCACACCCAGAACACAGGCCAGTCAGACCAGCGGCTCCACCCACAGGGACTCTCTACCATAAGGGTCACTCCTGGAGATGGTGGTGGATCTGGATCTGGATCTGGAGGAGGTGGAGGTGGAGGAGTAAGTGGAGAGACTGCTTCAGAAATCCCCTCCGTCACCTCTAGTCGTGAGTCCACGCTGCGGAGGAAAGGCAATAATATCATCCTGATTCCAGAGAGAGCCAACAGTCCTGATAATGCCCGCAACATTTTCTACAAGGGAACGTCCATAACTCCTGTTTTCAAAGACTAATGCACTAAAAAAAATGGAGATTTTTGCGAAAATGAAGCTGATAATACAAGATGGCTTTCAGAGAACCCAGTATATGTGACAGCAGTCGGTATTACCTGCCATTATTATATATATTGTAATAAATTTAAAAGAAAAGATTTTATTCAGCATGAGACTTTTGTACGTGTTTACATGAAATCACAACCTTTTTAGTGTTGTAGAAATAATCACTGTGTACTTTTGTGGTCACCCACAAGGAAACCTATAGTAATGTTCAAGCTGTGCCAGGCTTTGGGGATAGGAGAACCATTTTTTTATGCAGTTCTGTATGTTTTGGATATAAATCGACACAAAAAAGAAAAAAGTAAGTTGCACAGTAACTTTCCAACTGTAGCAAAAACAGCAAATACAGCTAAATAGTTGTATCATGGTTGTGAAACCAGAGTTTACTTCCCTGCACTGTAAATACTGTGTATATTTGAAAAGGGTGCTACACCAGAAAATACTATTTACTATACAACATCCTATATAATTTGGATAGATTAAAAAAAAAAAATATTTTACAAAGTGTGAAGAATACTGACACTAATATGTGAGAGATATGTTTTGTATTTTGTCTTTTACTGTACAGATACCACATACTCAACAGAATACTGTTTTGAACCATAAGTGTGCTTAGCATTACTTCTGTAGCTATGAAGTCAAATATGCTGTGACTTGCACTGAAATGTGTTTACTGTACTTTGTATACTGTAAACCCTGACCTTATCTTTTTATCCTGCACTTACATATCGATGTCTATGTCAATTCCATATCTACAGCACAAAAAAACAGCAAAAAAACTGGAATATTATGTTTATTTGTACCATAAAATAATTATTGCATTTCCAAAATTCAATGCAAAACTTGACCTCAAACTTCCCAAATACTTTAAAGCTCTCTTTGTAGCTTTTAAATGAACCTTTTGCAAAATACACTTTTTGCTGTCAAATCCAAAGCCAAATGTTAACATGACAAAGTTCAGAAGAGGGGTAACATTCTTGGGGCATCCAGAAATACAAATCATGTCTATGCAGTTTTTGTATTGACAAA
The DNA here is from genome assembly GCA_029822935.1 of Naso vlamingii. NCBI lineage: Eukaryota > Metazoa > Chordata > Actinopteri > Acanthuriformes > Acanthuridae > Naso > Naso vlamingii. The sequence goes on along the minus strand of JAPQLA010000013.1, from coordinate 17,230,001 downwards.
TTAGGTGACACTTCCAAATTAGTTAATTACATAGAGAGAAAAAAAACCTCAGCTGCCGTACCAAACAGAACTAAAATAATTACTCAGTAACAAAGTTGAAATAATTAAAACTGATGGACAAAACCTACATGTGGGCCAGTAGCACTGTCACAGTTTCCAAGCTTCACATGTTTCTACCTTGACCAGCACTGAGGATAGAATTTTACTTGATGGAAAACATTATTTTGCAACTCTGTGTAAGTTGTATCTCTGTGATAACAACAGAGTTACTTGGTTGGGTACATATTTTGCCTATCTTAGCACGAAGATCAAGCTGCTTGTAGTTAGATCTTTCATGAACATCTTGCTAAAAGGTTTATTTAAAACCTTTTTGCAAGTGAACCTTAAGTATTTGTGCCAAGTATTGTTTGCCCAAACAGAGAATTAGTTACAAAACGCTGAAAAACAGTTACCACAAGTACATATCGCTTTGGCCCAATCCAATTTCACCCCTTGCCTCTACCGCTTAGCCCTACCCCTCCGTTTCGCCCATTTATATGTAGGTGCAGAGGTGTCCTTCCTCTTGTTGAGATAGAGTGATAGGGTGAAGTGTTTGGGCTAAATGGCCCTTCAAACGAAGATTTTTCAGGGGCACACTTTAAACGGAGGGGTATGGGGTTTGTTGTGCGAATCACCACCAAGATTGTTGCAGGTGTGACAAAGGCGACCAAAGACACTCACAAATCAAGTATTGTGTTTTCTCCATTAATAAAGATTTAAAAATCACAACAACCATTGTAAACTCCACTAGATCACAATTGTTCAAGGGCATCAGTCATGCAGCGAAGGGAATACACACAGCCCGTTTATATTTGCCCCTTTGACTTTCTGTCATTAACTACTGCCGATATAACCATTATTACTGCACTGAATCAGTTGTGGTGGTCCCAGACACGTTGGTAAACTTGACAACATCTTTTTTGGGTTCTTCATCCTGCAGTGTATAAAGTTGAGTCACACCGTTTCATTTCCACACACTGGCGACGTCAGGAGGAAGATGTTTGTGCCATTACGGCTGATATAGTAATAATTTTTGCACCATATCAGTTGTGAAGGCCGTCGTGTCTGTGTTCATAGCATCATCTGGAGGTGCATGAAGTCGCGTTATACAGCTCTGGCTAAAACATATCGGGCCTGCTTATGTGAAAGTCATCAGAGGCGACTGATGACATATCACGATCTTGAAGGGGTGTCCCATCCCTTGTGACTCAGTTCCAAGGGGCAGGAGGTAGAGGTAAAAATGAGAAACAGGATTGGGCCTATATATTTTTGTTAAGTTGCCCTAACCCTTGATAAGCTGCTTTATCATGATAGAGAAGTTGTGAAACAGCTTCTTCCCCCCTTTACTTTAGGTATGCCACCAATTTTCTCCTTCCAGTCCTCCTTCAGTGCTAGGCTAAACATAAGCCAGATCCATTCTTCACTCACTGAACAGAGACTGATACAGATTTGACTCAGATAGCAAACAAACGTGGTAAAATGTTGCGATATTTTCTTAATTGTCTTTTTCGTAGGAAGAAAAATTCCCATCTTTGATCTTTTTAGCTGATGGCTCTGTAAAGTGATGTGCTCCTAGCAGCAAAAGTCAGACTTAATTTGTTGTAGCATACATTTCCAGGTGCTATATGTAGCATTTTTTCAACAAGAGTATAAAATATTGCTGTTGAATCAATACCTCAGTATAATTATTACTGTCAAATGTTTTGGCATTTTTGATTTTCTTACATAGGAAAAGCATCCATCAGATCATTTTTGCTGGGTTCGTCACTCCATCAGCTGCCTCATGCACTGGCAGAACAGCACCCGCTTCCAGCTCGTGCTATAATTTCCTTTTGTATCACAATCAACCAGCAGATTTTCTACCAACTTCAGCCCAGTGTATCAAATGCTCTGTAGAGGCCAGTATAGGCTGCCGTAAAGATACCAGACACCATCTGTTGTTTAAGTGGTGTACGTTATTGTGCATATCATTAATTAGTATGTCAGTGGTTATACAGGCACCCACTGCATATAAATTACATTTGATACAAACAATACAGTATTGGTACACACCGTCCAATGGAAAAATTACAGAGACTGTGAGAGAATTTGCCAAGACTAGAGTTTTTCAGATGAAAAGAATATGAATTATCAGATGTATTTTTCACTATTTGTATAGCAAGCCTGCATCATATTGTACATGAGTTATTGTATACCCCAGTAATAATTGCATGGTCACTTTTATATAGTGCATAGGGCCTGTCACAAGATTTTTCTCATTAATGTGCTCCTATGTTGCATTTACAGAAATGTTTAATAGTATGTTCTTTGTTTCAGTGTTACATAGTGAGAGTGATATGACAATCTTTTTGATCAAAGTACTGTTAGTCCTTCTTGTCATTACTACTGGCTTGTTGTTTCTATTTGCTTGTATGAAGCTGCCACTCACTCTGCACAATATTAATTTGAAATGTGTACATAATTTACCAAATTTATAAGGTAAAAAAACAGCCGAGGAGCTGGGTGAAGTAATCTGGTTTGAATTTAATATTTTAATTACAGTCTTGTGTTATTCACACAAACTTTGAGCGTCAGTGCATTAAGCACTAATGTTGCAGTTTTTATTTTTAACTGCACCTCAGAAAAATTCCCTGTAGCCACTATCATCACAGTAGTTATGTAGGGGTGTAGTAGTTTTAACTGCTCTCAAAATGTCAAAATGCTAAATTAATTTAAATCCAATAAAGATTTAATTTGACCTAGTATTTCTTAATTTGTTAGTTTCTTCATATGTTCTTCATACGTGCTAGCCAGTAGTTGCATTTTTCACTGTCCTACTAAGGTGCATTTTACTGAGAGCTTTCCTATGAAATAAACATGCACACTTAAGACTGGCTGTCACACAGTGTAATGTTTGATTCAAGCCCTAGAAAGATTACCTCAGTTGCTCAGTCATGAGAGTGAAATAATCACTTGTTTTCTGTTTGAATTCATACATGCAAAGCACTATAAGGGTCAAAATCATAAATGTATAACTACAACATATATGAATATGAATTTCAGTTTCTGAAGATTTCTTAGGATGAGCAGTACAGCACCTGAGAACTGAAGTCAGTGTAAAATTTTAGATCAGATTATTAACAATAGCTATATCATTTAGAACTGCCATTTTTACTCAGTACATACAGTGTATGTATTGTGTTAGATACAAAACCAAATTGTAACAGCCCGTGATCATGGCCATCTTTACAAAGTCAAACTTACATGATGTGAGGGGCCAAAATACAAGAAACACTCTGTAGATCTAAGCCTTAACACTGTCTACACTCCCTTTCGAATGGCACACAGAAACAATTAAAATCCCCCAGCATGTAGCATATCTACCACTGAATATAAAGAAAGTAAGGGATGCAGTGGATATTTTGTGACAATGTTTAAAATTATGTCTAATTTAGAGTCTATCCCAAAGGCCTGTCAAATCAAGGAGTGTAATGTGACTCATGAGTAGAAATGTTGATCCCATGGGTAGAACTGTGAATGGATGCTGCATGTGTAGCCTCATGTGTTGTCCCTGGTTGAATAACTAATGTCTTCAGATTGTGGTCAGTTGTATGAATTCTATGCGGCAAGAAAACAAAAAAGTAAAACTTGATGTACCATTACTTCAGTTCAAAAAGAAACAAAAGGCTCAATTGTTCAGTTTTTGTATTATAGTCAAAATAGGAAACTATTGATTGCTGAAATGCATTGAATTTATTCAGAGCACTTTGATCAGGGTTGATGACAAATTGTACATTGTCTAAATAATCTGAATAAATGTTTGCCCATGAATCAACATATGTCCTCTCCTTAATGTGTCTGGTATCATTTCATTTCATATTGTTTAAGTCTGGCCAAAACCCTGAACATTTTCCAAAATAGCCTGGACCAAGACGATACAACACCACGGAAGGCCGTCCTAGTGCCTCCACCTGATTCAGGAGTCCACACCGGTCAAAACGAGGGCTGTCAGCCTTAACACATTAATCACTGTAATATACGGGGACTCAATGACTGAGACGATGTGAACCGCACGTGTCGCTGCTTTATTCTGCTGCTCGTGACACTGAAAAGTGAACAGCACAACTGAGAGAGGTACGGTGTCTGGTGAGGGACATTACAGTAAAGTTTCAGAATAGCGCTCCCAGAGCTACATCAATACATTACAATCACAATCAATTAAAAGGCCGCAATTTGCATGCTGCTATTTTGTCCCTTCGACGCACCCTTAGTCAAGCTGCTATGGCAGTTTCCTGCTTCCCACCAGCAGAAGAAAGACAACAACACACTTCTGACTGTCTTGTTTTCTCATTTTGTTATCTGCCTCCCTCCTGAGTGCCAGACAAGAAGACAGATCCCATTCTTTGGACTGTGTGTGCAGTAACAAGGAAGAGACGGGTAGAGCTCGCCCACCGCTAATTAGCTTAGCTCAAACACTGGTAGTCAATGGGAAGTGCTAGCCTGCCTCCACCTAAAG
>JAPQLA010000013.1:17169412-17180525 GCA_029822935.1 Naso vlamingii | reverse complement strand
GATTGTTTCAATGTCTTTTCAGTTTACTAAAACCATAAGTGTCTTTATGCAGTAACTCCATGTGAAAGCTGTTTTTAAATTGCACGAGCTGAGCAGTGAAAGACAGCTGACTGACAGTCTGTGTTCTTGTGTTTTTAATTGTTGAAAATGTAAATTAAGCATTTTAAAAATTATCAATTTCATACTGATTACTTATAATTCTCATATTCACAGCCTCTCATTAAAAACTGAAATTTAATCTCGGGGTGCTACAGACAAATTAATCGTTAAATCTCTCATCAGTCACACATGGACGGATGGTTTTGATGTGTTTACATTCACTGAGCCACTCATGTAGTTTCATACCATTTATCAAGCCTTCAGACTCCTCTTCACTGGGGTTCACAGAGCTGTGACTGCTGTTGCTGAGAAACAACTTGCCAGGCAGCCGTGCAGTCTCACACACACACACACACACACACACACACACACACACGAGCGTCTATGCTAATGAGGCCTTTCCCGGACACTGTGGTCCGTGCTGGTCATGGATTAAGCCCTGCTCTTCATGATATAATCAGATCAATTATGATTATGAAAAGGAGACCAAAGTTCTTTAAACATCACAGTTCAGCATGCTGGCAAATTAACACTTGGCTTTTAATAAAATTATGCATAGCTCTTGTCAAATGGATGCTTTAACTTAAAAAATGCAATGAAACTGCTATTTTTAGAGCACTAACCGACTGTTGAAAAGACACTGAAAAAACTAGCACAATAAAAAAGGCATAATTAAACCTTTTTCTTTGTTCTTTGATGTACAGAGGAAGGAATTACCCATACTACAGGATACTCATTACATTCTCTGCATGTGGGGGTTTAAAATTAGCAAGGCGCCACTGGGCCGCAATTATTAGCTGCTTTCAAGACTACATATCAAATCCACAAGCAAACAGCGACACTTGTGCAGGATGCTTGTGCCTATATAAGCCGAAAGCTTTACACCAACATTTCTTAGCACTCAGCTAGAGCTGCTGAATCAACTGAAACGCGGCTTTAGCGCTACATCAAAACAGCATTACACTTGTAAATTATGCAGGTCAAGCAGAGCTATTTTTAAACTCAGAGAGAATTAAATCAAGGTTATGAAGGTGTTACACCCTGGCTGACAGCGTGCCAGTCGGGCTCTGTTGGCACGCTGTCACTCTGTCAGCCACTGTCTGTTAGGTTGGCAAATAAATATAGATGAGAAGAAAACAGAGGTTGAAAGAAAGTAGATGAATTCCCACCACTGTCCAAACAGTTTTAAAGCACAGGCTCAAGTGTCAGGCCTTATAAAACAACCTCCAACTCGTTTCAGTCCTGTCACTTCATCATCATCATCAGGATTAGAAGGTAATAAGTTATGATGAACACTGCAGAGGAGGGTTTATATTAACAGTCAGATTTACATTGAGGGAGAGTTTTTGCATTTAGCTTCACTTTTCCTCTTTTTTTTTACGGCACAAAAATGCTCACTTAGCTCACACACTTAGAAAGAGGAAACAGAAAATGAATAATGTGTCCTCTGTTTAAAATCTGTTGGGTCTCTTTCTCTTCCTGTTGCACCATCTGTCTTTCATTCTTTCTAAACAGATAGACAGATCTAAGTTACAAAGTCCCCCGGGGGGGGGGGGGGGTCGAGATGGAGTGGTCACAGTGGACTGTTGCCCAGGAGTCAAGGGTTTAAGTCTTGGGAAAAAAAAAGAAGGTCAAGATAAAGATCTTTCCGTAACCTTACCAAGTAGTTTCTGCTGCTTTAAGTCTGAACAAAATTCAACTTTTGCACAACTTTAATCAAATAGTTTCTGAGGGAAACTTTGCTCCTTACGCACAGACACCGAGGGCCTGATTTACCAAAGGTTTGCGTGTGCAGAAACATGTGCAAACTTGATAACATCTGCAAACAAATGTGCAAACTGATTTACTAAGGGTGCACGCTGAGGATTGCATCTTCCAAATGAACAGCGCACGCTGCTGATTTAGCACCTTTGCCCAGGGGCAGACTGGGACAGAAAATCAGCTCTGGCATTTTTGGCCCACACCACCAGACCCGACCCACCAGACACCATCTACCAGGACCCCATTCTTGCAGCTCCCTTAATCATACATAGCCTACCTACAACACTGTCACCAAGGGACGAAGGTTTGGTCTCAACATGACACAATACCTGACAACATCAGCAGACAAGCCCACTATAGGCTAACTATAGACTAATTTATATTTAGAGGCTAAAGTGAAACTCTGACAGGGTTCCTGTTTCCTCATCAGCCTGCTCAGCTCCTCCAGCCTCTTGCTGTTTCCTGCATCTAAATTGATTAATTAATAGACGTATTTTCAATGTGATTTTAAGGAAAATATACCAATTTTCCATTCAAACAGCCGCATTTATTGAAGTTTCTCTCCAAAAAGTAAATTTTGAGATAAACGGTACCTTTGAATATATCATGATGACGTTTTATTGACCTTTATCTTTTACTTATTTATCTGAGCTGATTTGAACTCAACATAATGTAATCTTATTGCACCTCATTTAGGTTGCAAATTTAACTCTCTTCCTGCCGATTTCAGCGTGGATTTGGACTATCTGACAGATTTGCTACAAAGTTTGGGTGCATTTCACAACCTGTTATTTTCGCTTTGGTGGTGAAAAAGTCTGTGATGTTTCTGCTCTTTTTGGTGGCATCGTGCACATCAGAATGATCTGATGTGACTTCACTCATATGAAAACACTTAAATATAGTGAGAGGACCAACTGTCCCTCTCACTCTCCTCCCAGTTCATCAAAAAAAAAAAAAAAACCTGTACCTTTTGCACGTTTGGCAGCCTTGCTTCAAAGGATTTTTTTTTTTTTAACAATTTGCTTTTAAGCACCACATCGACATTTTTTGGGCAGTAACTTGTTCATTTTAATTTTCACACGGTCACCTGACTTATTAGTATGGCTTTGTGACTGAAAGTCCAGCCCAAGTTATGGACAACCTGTGAGTGTATGACAATTGTATAAACCAGGGGGATGCACCGATGGGATGATTTATCCTTATCTGATGGGCCATCAGACCGATGTGGGGCCGGTCAGCCAGCTCTGTGACAGAAAAAATAAAATCTACCTGTCGACCGGCTGGCCCACAGATGTGTTGGCCTTCCGGGACAGTGCCTGGTATGCCAGATGGCCTGTCCACCCCTGCCTTTGCCTGTATGTAAATGTGCAACATGGAGCGATTTTTGCCCGGGCACAGGGAGGAGAAAATGCAAATACATTAATTTAGCTCAAGCATTGTGATTTATCAAGCCTGAAAGTGATGTCAGTGACTGCAGTTTGCATCTGTATTCAATAGGTTTGAAAGGGAGGTGTTAATCTGCCCAGCGTTGTGCACAGACAGCTGCTGCTTTGGGGGAGATGAGAAGCTGTAGGCGAAATGAAAGAATACATTTTTAACACTGGTGTCAATATTTTACATATTGCCTAGCCAGCGATTCAATTTTGAAGCTTTTGGATGAGCTCAGGGCTGATTTGGAGCCTCGTATGAGACGCTCCCCGCTGCACTCTCTGGAGTCTCTTTGTGATTTGTGCCTTGTAAAATCGTTCCTCGCAAAATGAATAAAAAACATGATTTTAGTTGACAAATGTATGATAACATGCAATTTATTTTATCATATGTATTTTTGTTATCTTAATTCATTGTAATGTAATTTTTATTCATCCCTTCATTTTGAGAATGGCTCTTATCTCTTCTTGCACATGAACTCTTGTTGTGGCGTACAGATACACGAAACAACATTTACAGCCACTGTAGCCGAAAGAAAATTAAATCCATAAATTGTCTCCTCCCTCTCCATTTCAGCTTGCGTTTGCGCTGCCTGTTCTCCGAACTCTTCATGGCAGAAACTATTGAAACATGCAAAACCCTCATTTAAATACCACCCCCTTCACAATGTTTGCACCTGTTGTCAGTCATGCAATTATTCTTAGTAGATCACGCAAAACGTTCACCAATAAAACGTGTGATATGTTAGAGTGCACGCACAATTTAGTAATTTAGCACACTTTAGTACTGGGTTTGGGATCTTAGCAAATCAGGCAGTAAGAGTTTCTTGTGTATCTCTATGAGACACCATGCAGAGTAAAAAAACAAAAACAAAAAACAAAATGTAGTTAATGAACCACCTAAGAAAGAGAATGCGTTGGCAGTCATGCTGCAGCCAAACATACACCAGCAGTGAAGACCACTTTATTGTTCCTGTACAAACTGAGGACATGTGAAGCAAATCCAGCAAAAACTCTGCATGTCCGAATAAATCTGAAGCTCATCTTGTCTGCAAACAGCACAGCATTAGAGAGCAAAACCACGACCCGTGTCTCAGATCTTTGGAGACGCTTTGAAGCTCAGCGAGTTGCTGGCTTTCAAACCCACCACCACCCGTGTTCACAATCCGCAAAGAAAGCAAGCAAGCAAGCTAGATCAATGAGAACCTCTGAAGGAATGTTTGTTTTGCTTGCAATGCAGACGACATGTTAGCAGGCCAGAAGGAAGTGGAGGAATAGAATGGAAAATGCTATTTTAGAGTCGAGGTCAAATGAGATGGTTTTGAGGTACAGACTTTAAGATTCTTTACTTTAAATCATAATAAAAGTTGAGGAAAAAAAATACATTAATGACACAACTTCAAGAGGGTAACTTGAAAAGCCTTTTTGTCACATAGAAACACATTCAACATCACCTGAAGAGTCTTCAGTGAGGTGATCATAGAGTTCAAATAAGGTCTTCTTTTACAAAGATAAAGTTACTCCTTCCTCCTTTGTTATTCTTTCTCCTCTCAGATTCAGAGGAATTCACAGCTCCCCAAACAATGACTGAGGTTATCCAGCTCAGGTCACTGACGCAGATAGCTTTGCTTTTAAAGAATATTTTCACTTTCTTTACAGACAAATACAAACCCTCTTAACTGGAGCGGGCAGAGGCAGAGTTAATGTGATGTCAGATAATTTAGGAGTGTGTGGGCACAAAGGCAGCAAGCGGCTGTAACACAATTTACTTCTGAAGAATGTTTCAAATAACTTACCCAGCCTTTATTACCATTGTTAAATTAGTAGTGAGACCTTCATGTGACCTTTACATTGATCAAATTTAGCCGGATGGACCAACAAAATCAGATGATTAGTAGCCTCACACGCACGTTAGCACAAGTGTTTCCCAGATTCTTCCTGCCACACAGAGGATGTCGCTGCTTATCTCCCCTCCTGCTCCTCGAGGTAGTTTATTTTCTCTTAGACAAAAAAAGGATGCTAGCATGTCGGGAATTTTCCAGCACCAAGCAATGCAATACCCCAAGCGCTGCAGGTCCTTTCTACTCTAAAGATATTTACTTACGATGCTGATGCTGATCAATCAAAATCTGTCTTTTAATATTTGATGAATGCTGTAATAAGATATGTTGCAACTTTATAATTGAGATCTCACTTGGGGTATTTTTGCCTGATTGGAATACCAAATTGAAAAGGGTGATAATAGCTTCAGCAGATCACAGGTGGATGCAAACAGGTTCAAAGAAACCGAAGGCAGAAGCGACAGCACAGATTTCACAAGCTTGTAAGCAGTTTGACCTTTGAGCACGAATATCTGCCTGACAGACAGCGAGTGGCTGTCAGTCATTGTGCTATCAGCAGAGCCCTCTGACAGGAAAATGAATGACCTTGTTGTGAAGGTCCACCATAAGAGGCCACTGCGGTGAACTCGTCTGACACAATAACAAGGAGAGGATGTTGTTGTGATTGAAACACTGACCTGCTCTGGTCGAGTAGTTCACAGAGCATGACTGCGGAGGGTTGTCAGTGTTTATTTGAGCAGTTCTGTGCTGGTTCAAGTCAAAAAGAGGGAAGAAATGAAACTGTTTATGGTCAAGATTTTTCCTTATGTCAGGATAAACTGTACTGCTCGGTACAAAAGCAAATAAGACTAAATCGTGTATTCACCTGATGGCAAAGTTTGTTCTGCTCCATGTTTAAAACTGGTTCCTGTTTCAATTCATAATAAGCTATTAGATCAAACGTATGTACTGATGGTCTCTGCACAAATTTTTTATACCTGTAAGTGTTCTGCCAATAAAAGTTTTTGAAGAACAGGTAACTGATGACTTAAATTTAACAAAATACATACAATACAAGGGACTAAAAAGTTTCTGAGGCAGCATTTAGGCTCTCAAATCCAACAAAAGTTTGCACTGGCACAGATTAATATTTTTTAAACCGCTTTTCTGTAGCTGTGGTCATGAGAGACCTTTCAAATGAAAGGTCAATCCTGGTTGGCTGATATTTGATATTAAAGCTGTTTGCCTGCAGTAGAGATACACTTGACAGTCATGGTCATGGATTATCCCAAGCAACTGACATATTGCTTTTAGAGAGATTGTAGATCAACGAGAATATCTTTAGAAAGCTTTCTTTTTGTCACTGGGAGGAGGCGATACAAGCTTTAAATGCAACATTATAATACTGTAACCTTATGAAGATGATGTTTCTTAAAATATTATTTATTTTAAGTCGTGTTTGTGGCCATCTGACATTTTAAAGTCAAATATGTTACAAAATTAAGCAGCTAAATCTGCCCCTGTTAGTATCTATATAATATCTGAGTAGTGAGAGTGAACCAAGCCAGTAAAGCTGCATTTTGTTAGACCAAAGCAGTTTGCTAAAAGATGCTGAAAAACCTGTCAGAACTGAGAGTAACATCAGTAATTGGTACATGTGATCCCTGTCGCATACACATAGTATTAACAATAGGCCTGGGTGATACATCTGAAAAATGTATCACAATAGTGAAGTTTCATATTGGTCAGTATACAATTATTATTCATCATGTAGGTTGTGACTGACGACTTGTTGTGCATTCTAAGGGCTGGTTATAAAAAGGTGATAAAATGAGTAAATATCACAATATTTTTGACCAAATACCTCGACACTGAGACAACATTGTGAGGGTGACTATTGGTGATTTCATAAAATATTAACTCAGTAACATTTTTTGATAAATAATCATCGGTAATGTGGATAAGTGTGTAAAAGGTCAATAAAAGAACAACGAGAACAGTCTGGTAAGTTCAGAAAATCACATCACTTTACTGTAATGAAGCTTTTTCAACCAGAAAAAGACAAAACTTACGCCATATTAGGATATAATGATATCCAGAATCTGTCCTGATATCTTGTCTCATATCACCATATGATATAATATCGATATATTGCCCAGCTCTGATTAACCATATTGATCAATGCAGTTAATTACTATATGTTATCATTCATTCATCTATTCATTATACGTAACCGCTTATCCATTGCAGGATCCAGAGGGCTGAAGCCAATCCCAGCTGACACTGGGCAAGGGCAACATTCACCCTGGACATGTCGCCAACATTCACACCCATGGGCAATTTAGAGTCACCAATTAAACTAAACTGCATGTCAGCAGACTGTGGGAGGAAGGCGGAGACGAACCCACGCAGACACGGGCTGATTCCAAACCTCCATCCCCTGGACTTATAGGCTGAGCCTTCATGGATTTCAGTCATATGTACATGATGTATTTGCCATCATCACATCAAGTCAAAGAGGCTGTAAGACTGCGGAGACTTTGGCTGAATCCAAATGTACGGACATCACACTACAGGCAAGAAACTACAAGCATGTACACACAGTGATCGCTGCAGCACTTTCATTCATTTTATGGTCATGATGTGGTTGAACATTATTTTTGCCCTACATAGTTCAACTAACACTTTAATGAAGTGATGGTTTTACACATTCTTAAGAGGTTCTTTTTGTTTTGTTTTTCGTACTGCAATGAATTGTGGGTCATTTTTCGAGGAAGGTCTGGTGGCGTCTGCACCTCCAGCGGACTCTCCACTCTCTACTTGAGACCCCTTGTGGACTGGATGATCTGTGGATTTGGACAGCCCTCAGGACTCGCAGACTTCCCAGGAACACACCTGTGCGGTGAAGTCCAGACATTAAGATTCAGCCGGGATCGAACCCCGTATCTACATGCCGTGCAGCCCATTGCAGTAAATGGTAAACCGACTGAATTAATATAACGCTTTTCTAGTCTTTTGACTACTTAAAGCACAACAAATATCACAAGTTTCCGGTTTGGAAGCATTACTTTAAAGCTGGACGTGTAATCTGTCAATGACTGAGAGGACTGCTGCGAAGGGAGGACATTTAAATCTTTATTGCTCCTCGGTCAACCGAAGCTACCAGCTGTCTGCCGCTGCTGCGAAGCCGCAATGAAAAGCTCAGATGTTTATCACATTTCTGAAAATGCCCACAGTCACAGGAGGGACGGCCCTGCCAGACTCACAGTGTCACTTTATCTTCAGTTTGGTTTAGAAGTTATTTTACTCACGGACAAAAGCAGTTTATTCCTCAAAAATACACGCCTGGGATTCACATTGAGGAAAAACTGTAATGATTGACTGCTGGGTGATTATTATTCACCGAACAGCTTATGTGCCAGGTGAAGCGAACAAAGAAGAGAGACGCTGGGAGAAAAAGCTGATCTGAAGTTGCTGAAAAAATGAAAGGAGGTACTCTTGAGAATTACCGCACTTAAGGAAAAATATTTTATTCCCATGGTTTAGCGCATACTGCAACAGATTCGTTTTCATTTAGAAGCAGCCTCTGAAAAATGAAATTAAAACACAGTGAAGACATATCAATTCTGAGCTTGTGGCACAAAAAAACTCCAGGAGGACTTTCCACTCTCTCATGCCTGAGTGGAAGTGTCCAGGCTGCGTCTGTCGGAGCGGAGTCTCCGATGTGGGGGGATCTGTAGAGGTCAAGGAGGAGGGAGAGGAAGAGGAGACTGAAGACTGACACAGATGTGCAAGACAGAGGGGAGCGCCGGGTACTTGGCAGACAAAAGCAGGAAGAGGGGGAGGAGAAGAGGTGGGGTGGTGGATGACCATGACGGAGGCAGACAGAAATAAAATGCCAGTGGTGGAGAAGAGAGAATCAATGATAGGGTACTTTCCGGAGAGAAATGTTCTTTTTCTAACCTTTTACACTGTTTGTATGTATGTAGGTCGACAGCAGCTGAGGTGGTGGAGCAGGTGGGCTCGTGATTGCGGGGTTGCTGTTCAACAGCCCGTCGTGGTTGAATGTGAGACACCATGAAGGGCTTTTGGGGTAAGAGCTCTAAATAAATGCAGTCCATTTACTACGTGGAGAGGAAAATTACAGCCAAGCTTCAGCGGAATAGGCCCCTGTGGAGCGAATCCATCTGTCTGCCAGCTATCATGGCTTGTTTGTGGGAGCGCGGGAGCTGCTGCACTTAGCATCTCATGAACATTTTGTCAGTGACGAAGCATCTAACCGAAATTGTGTCATTAAAAACGTTTTTGTTTGGCGTATTTTGGGTTTTTTCGCACTTGTTTATGTTGAAAAACTGAATTTATATGTGTGGAAACTCTTGCATGCTCACACAGACACACAGTGCAGGCTGTTGGTGATAGATAAGGGGCACGGACGTGATTAAAACACAGAGAACTGGCATAGTTGGCACACGTAATAAATTCAAAATCATTCTTCGTTGACAAATATAATTAACCACAAAACTGCTTTAGAGAGTCAAAGCAATACAAGCTTTCATCAGTATTCCCCTGTGCACTCTGCAAGTCAGGTTGCGTGTTTACTTCCAAAACATAAAAGCCAAAAACGGCCTAAAGCCACTCTTTATCTTCTCCAATTTGACAAACCACAAAGAAAGTGCCACTGGAACACTTTCATTCAAACAAAAAACAAACATTTGTAGCGTGGAATAACATGATGGCAGGCTTTAATTATCCTAATTATGCAGGCTTTTAGAAAAACACTGAATGCTTCTGACAGGAGTAACAGTCGCATGGCTACACAGACCAAAACAAGGCTGTAAATTTAGAGGTTCAGTTGACACGGACTATTTTTCTTCGCAGATAAATAGGCTGTATAAATTCAGGCTTGGCTCCGTGATATAAGTTCTCAACAAGCGCTCACCCTGCAATGGATGCTCTCTCTGTCTGAGATTTGTACCTCAATTTTCTGCCTCCTTTAGCCAGAATGACAGACAAAATCGAAGCACTTTCCTCCTAGATGTCCAAACTTGATGAAACACACCAACAGTAAACACTTTAGGGATTCAGCCCCCACACACAGCTGATTGGTAATAAACACGTCAACTTGTTGAGGCCATTGATTACAGTCCCTTGGCACAATCTGCATGATTAAAGCCAGTGAACAGCAGAGGAATGCATCATCATCATCACTCCCACTTTGGCCACAATCTCATCAGGGATGTGATAAATATTGCAAATAAATCAACTGGTGGGGGTTTAGACCATTAATACAGATATGACATGAACGTCCACACAGGGATAGGCAAATCTTCCACATTTAAATACTCCATCAAGGATTGTGATTTAGAAAATGCAATGAAATAGTGGTGAGATGTAACCTCTTCACGATTTCTGTCAAAATCCATTCAATTTGTAATCACACGTGAATTACAAGAAAACTATGATCAAAGAAACAAAAACAAACAAACAAAAAAAACTGTAAGAAAATTAGCAGAAAGGTTTTGTTTCCGTCAGTTGTTTGACTACAAAGTGCCAAGGACCTCGGTCTCAGAGGCAGCCAGGAAAGTGCCAACAAGCTGTTCATCAGCCTGTCTGAGAGACAAAAGGGCAAAAGAGAAAAGACAACCAATGAGGCAAATAGGGAGACAGAGATCAATTTAAACTGCAACACAGCGTCAAAGACCGTGAGGACAGACGGGTTGTTATGTGGAAATTAATTAATCGAATATCTGACAACAGGGTCTAATACCAAGAAGTCTCTCTTTTTGCGTTTCTGTTTCTTAATTAGAAACAAACTGAGTCAGAATCTCACCAGGCTCACCCCATAATAATCAAGTAATGTCAGTGCATGAATTAATACAGTCTGACTCCAGCAGATGTGTTTCTTGTCGAGTAGAAAAAACATGACTGATAAAAATGAAAGTTAAAACTTCTTGAAAAGTAATCAATACTCACAAATATTCCGATTGTAATAAGGCATTACTTAAG
>JAPQLA010000013.1:17105818-17116036 GCA_029822935.1 Naso vlamingii | reverse complement strand
GAATTTCTCAGTAAGAGAGAGAAAGAGTAGATGTGGTTTCAGCCCCTTTTCAAAGCTTCTTTTTTAGCTGCGACAAGCCACTCTTTGGTCGTTCAGTCGGTTGGTTGGTCCACAAAAATTCCCCACTCTTGGGCAGCCACAGTTTTCACCCTAGGAGGCTGAATTTTTCGCATGGAGGTCAAGTGTGCGTGTGTAAGGGTGTGTCTTTGTTTTCATGCCAATAGTACGGTGGCCGAGAAGGGTCAAACGCACTTCAAATCAAGGCAACAAATGCAAATGTAGGTTTTGTCTATTTGCATTTGTTGTGGTAATTTGATGTGTGTTTTCTTAATGTTGCACAGGTGATGTCAAGTTGACAAAGATGTTTTCTCAGTTTGCTTGTGTTTTGTTCATTTGCGTTTGTTGTCTTAATTTGAAGTGCGTTTGGCCCTTCACGGCCACCGTACGATTGGCTAAAAGGGGGGCATGAAAATGGCCCATTACAAAAAGGCGCATAACTTCCAAATGGATTCACAGACTTGCACAAGATTTAGTGGAAAGGTTGGTCATGAGCCAAAGAATAGCTGATAAACTGTTAGAGCCAACTGGCAAAAAAGAGGGCGTGCCCCCTGACATTACTCAACTATTTGTTGCAGACTGCAGACTCAGTTAGGAGGTATCATTGCAGACATTAATTTTTGGCTGCTGGTTGCAACTATTGCTATTCGTGCTTGTTTCTTTTCACTTTTTGAGTAGGGAAACCATATTAAACCAGATTTACATGTCCCCAGAGGAACTTGAAAAGGTTCCACTGTGATCCAGCAGCATAAAAACAAGTTCACTCAAGCTGAATACATAATCAATTGAATGTCTTAAACACCTTTACCAATTTGTTGATGTGGTCAGAAACTAGATTTGGTTAAGTCTTAAATGTCTTTTATTGAACTTCAGATGCATCTGTAATGTTTGACATGAACTGATCCATCCTAAAACGACTTGTTTATCTTTTCAGGATCGAGAAGATGATAAGCTAGCTCCTAATATGTCAGCCAGCAAAACAGAAGAAAACATCCATTATGGACAGATTGACTTCTCAAAGATAAAACGTCAACGGCCCTCTGACTCAGTGCAGGGGGAACCGGATACGGTGTATGCACAGGTCAAAGTGTCACAGCCAGCTAACAGCTTAACACCAATTTCTGGAGGCGTAGAGGATCTCTACGCTCAGGTGAAGAAAGACATCTCCAAGATGAGACCTGAGGCATCGTCTGACTCAGTGCAGGACAGTGGAAAGCAGCAGGATGTGTTCTATGCACAGAGCAAAGTGTCCAAGACAGCAAACAGTTTAAAACAAACTGCTGAGGATGGAGAGGTTCTGTATGCTCAGGTGAAGAAAAAATAAATACTGTTTAGTGATCACATTTGGGTTGGATTTATTGTATTCCTTTATTTTTTA
Organism: Naso vlamingii; assembly: GCA_029822935.1. NCBI lineage: Eukaryota > Metazoa > Chordata > Actinopteri > Acanthuriformes > Acanthuridae > Naso > Naso vlamingii. Next base: position 17,114,601 of record JAPQLA010000013.1, on the reverse strand, counting down.
CTTAAAAAAAGGGAAATTCAAACTCTTCACACCAGCAGCTTAGATCAGTTAGTTCACATGATCAGTTCACACTGTTAAACTGACCTCATACAGCTGTTGCGCAAATAGTGATGTGCATGTAAGATAAGCTCTGAACAGACATATATGCATTACCAGTGCAGTACAAGATCAAATCTTATTTTGAAGTGTTTGTGTAGTTTAATTTTGTGATATTTTGCAGTTTTTTACAAGGCAAATTTACTTTTATATCCCATCCTCTTATCTTTTGGGTCCTTCATTTTTATTTGTATGAAATAATATTATATACAATAATATTATACTAGAACAATTTATTAGAATTATTTTTTTTTCTTTTTAACTATCAATGTATGATAAGTACTAGGGGTAAGACCAGAAAAGTTCCTCACTTCTTCTGACCCCATTTGTACATGATTTGTAGGTGTTATTTGAGTCGCTTACATTTGCCTGATGATTTTGCTTGTTTGTTTTCTTTTGTTTGTTTGTTTTTGCTAATATGTTTTTTATATATATATTTTAACATGTTCAACAAATTTGACTCTGATTGCTTGATTGATAACTTTAGAAATGAACAGGAGTCATTTTTTATGCATTTGAAGATCTTCATTTATTTGCTGTAATAAAAACCTTGGCATTTGAAAAACACCTAATAATCTCAGTTGCATTAATTGGTCCAGCATTTCACATTTTGCTTGTAAAACATCGCCTTGAATCACACAATTTAATTACAAATATTATAACAAAGTGGCAAGATGAATTGTGCATAGAGATCCTCGGGCTCACTGGAAATCTGCTACAGTGTCTTGAGTGGTCGTAGTAGATTCATAGGTATATGTTTTGAAATATCAAGCTTGTTTTAAAATAAAGGGCATTTCATGACACCCAGTCAATAACGGAGCTGGTGCTAGAATTCACTTAAAGGATTTTCATGGGTGAAAATGTTAAAACTTTATCTCTTCTTTGGGTTTTAGCTTGTAAACATTAGCAGCCTAGAAACTGTACTGTTAAATGTCTCACAGGCTCTACTGGGCCTTGTTGATTGTGCTTTAGTAGCATGCCACGTCCTGTGAGTGCATGGAGGTAGTGGCATTCGCTTCTCTTCATGACACAGTGACAACTTCGTGTTGAGAGTCAAAACTCCTTCGTACCACCTGACCAGCACCCATCTCTCAGAGTTGCAGCAGTACTGTGAAGTAGTATCCAAGAGATAGGTACTGCATTGTAGATTATTAGCTTCTTCTCCAATTCTATATCTGGCATTTAATTTCTAACAGATTCCTCTTAATAACAGAGAAAGACAGAAGCCACTGACTGTGTTTTCATGCACGGAGAAAGTTAACTTTTTGTCTGGCTGTTTGTATTTTGCAGGTCTTGACTGAGCAGAAAGTATTGCTAAAACAAGTTAATGCCATGTTTGTCGTTTCAGTACATATCATAGAGCAGCGAGATGAGTCTCTGCCACTCTGACCTCCAAGCCAAAAAACTCTTCCTAGTTATGCAGTCTTAGTATTTATGTTTAAATGACAGTTTTTTAGCTAACCTGGTTCAGATCTAAAATCTCTGTGTATGTTAACCCAGCCAGTGACCAATTGAACCCTAATGATCCAAATCCTGTGTCAACAGTGACTACCTTCCTCTTTCTTGAGAAATTTCTGTCAGTAGGTTTTTAACTGCGCACTCTCTCCTCCAATGACTTCAGCTCAGCCTCCACCTGAGCCGGCAGATCAGCTCCAACTTGCTGAGTGAAGTAGGCTCTCAGCTCCTGTGTTTCCTTCTGCCAGAAAGGCTTAGGCACGTCGAACAGGGCACCCATATCCACTTTGCCGCTCAGACCTTTAGTGTCGATGGTGCCATTTTCTGGCAGCCAGCCAATAATGCTTTTCTTGGCCGCCTCGTCCTCCCTCTCCCGGCCGCAGCGCTTGAAGATCCACTCCAGGACGCGGGCGTTTTCTCCAAAGCCTGGCCAGAGGAAGGAGCCGGTCACAGGGTCCTTTCTGAACCAGTTGACGTGGAAGATCTTAGGCAGCTGAGTTGGGGCCTTTCGGCTCTCCATGCTCAGCCAGTGAGCGAGGTAGTCACCAAAGTTGTAACCAAAGAAGGGCCGCATGGCAAAGGGGTCGTGCATAATCACCTTGCCTGAAGGAAAACAGTAAATGCTTGTAAATGTGAGAAATACTTGGCTACAGTAATAATAAGAGTAACTTCATCACAATATCATCAACAACAGAACAGCACTTCAATGACTGATGCATCATAAATTCTGAACAAATTACCAAAAAACCATTTAACCAACACAAAAACAATTAAGTCTGTAAATAAGTACAAATATATTTCTAGGAATCCATACTAGAGGAGAATCAGGTGTGTGAGTTTACACCTTTATGCTCAGCAGCTGCCGTGGCCTCAGACCTCATGGCGGCTCCAACAAAGACTCCATGTTGCCAGCTGAAAGACTCGTAGACCAGAGGGACTCCTGACAACATTAACATTTAATCAGTTTTAATGCACAGCTGCCTGAGTGTTGCAAGTTTTGCTCAACATCTTGTGGCTGTCATCGCTCAGGCATGTGATATGTTCAAAAAGACATCATATGTACTGTGTGTGTCAGTAAACTTAATATGTTTAGCATTGCTCTCATTTCTCACATCTCACATGTGCAGTAGTTTTTTTTTAACTCTAACACTTGATGTGAAAGAGCTGTCCTCTGCATGGCATTTTAAGTTACTCAACACTGCAGGGGCACAAGTAGATGATGCTTCCCTTTTTAACAGCAATGTGTGAAGAACTTCTGCTAATTTACATTACTTCACTTGACACCAGACACCACAGAAGACTACGAAATACATGGTTGAATGTGAGAAGATGAAATGTAGGTGAAAAGCTTATGCACATCAATAATATCTCTGACTATAGTGAAAAACTCCCTCTTGTTTTAAATGAAAGCAGCGCCAACCTTCCGGCCTCCTGCCTCCAAAGATGATGGCATCGATGGGAACGCCCTCCTCACTCTCCCACTGGGGGTCGATGATTGGACACTGAGCCGCCGGCGCACAGAAGCGGGAATTTGGGTGGGCACACGGTGTCGAGCTCCCTTTTTGCAAAAAGGAGACAACAGTTACTTTCAATGTTTTGTAATCGTATACATCTGACAGTCATGGTTCATGTTTTGACTGAGGGAACTCTGAGAACGATGCTTTGGCATACCACTAGATGGCACTATACACAATATAGCTGCTCAGGAAGAGCAATATACACTTTGGTGCGACAGTCACTGATTTTTACAGTTTAATACAAGCCAGCCCTTCTCTGTGTGAGGGTAAAACTGCTAAATATTCATAACAAACAAAGTAGTAAAAACAAAACCTCCTCTCTATACCTGCTGAACAAGCTGGACACTTCATATTGATGTCCTTAAAGCTGCAGTTAGTAACTTTGGTGTAAACATTAATAACTTTTTCTAAGTTCGACTTGGAAAAAATATCATAAAACCCTTAGACAGCTATTAGTAAGTGACGTGGCCTGAGAATATCGCGAGATCTATGTTTTCCAGTCATACTCAGTATTCAGGATTGTTAAAAATCCTATCACTCCCGTTCTATTTGCCCAATCAGTGATGCTCTCTCTACTCACTGTCCTGATTGGCCGGTCTATGCTGTGCTTTTTAGCGACAGGTGACGTCGGTATGGGCTGATTAGCTGTTTGTGCCTTACGCTCTGACTCGTCTCTGCCGACAACGGAATGTCTGCAAGCGACACCGACAGTCAGCTCGAGCTTGAGCAGAGACGGACCAGTTTACTCCGCTGCAGCTTTCCCTGCAACCGTTTCCTCTCGGTTCAAACTGGACTTAAAAGAGAGAGCAACAACAAACGAAATAAAATGCGAGCCTGAGCAAAAACAGGTAAGGCTGCAGCAGAGTTGCTTCCCAACGAGTCTCATGCTACAGCTACGTTAGCTTGTTGGCTCATCAGCAAAAGTGACCAACTACAGCTGTAATAACTCTAGGCAGTCCTGCCAGATGTTACCTTGCTTCCAAGTTTTGCCGTGCCAGTCCGTGAGCGTGACCCCGGGTGCAGGAGGGTCGAGACCCTCCCACCACACCCCTCCATCGCTTGTCTCTCCAACATTGGTGAACATGGTGTTTTTGGCAATGGTGGTCATGGCGTAAGGGTTGGTCTTGTCTGAGGTGCCGGGAGCCACACCGAAGAAACCGTTCTCTGGGTTGATGGCTCTAAGTTTCCCTGCAAAGACAGACGGAAGACGTGATTACATAAGATCTCGCTGCACAAACCATGGAGCGGCCATGTGATGAGCCATCCTGCTCGCTCTCACCTTGGCTGTCGAACTTCATCCATGCAATGTCATCGCCCACGCACTCAACCTTCCAGCCTGGCAGAGCTGGTTTCATCATGGCCAGGTTGGTTTTACCACAGGCACTGGGGAAGGCCGCTGCAACATAACGCTTCACTCCCTGAGGGTTGGTGATACCCAGAATCTGAGGAAACAGCGGTGAATAAAAATGTTAGAATGACATATCATTTTGTAATTTTATAACTTAGTTTTCATGGATAGGCACACTCATGAACACTCATGGAGAGTCATGGCCAAGCGGCAACAACTGTCTACAAACAGGAAGTTCTCTACAGTGAAGAATTATGTGTCAAGCAGGTTTGGGCAGCAAAGTCACTCACCAACATGTGCTCAGCCAGCCAGCCTTCATCCTTAGCAATGCGGGAAGCAATGCGCAGGGCAAAGCACTTCTTCCCCAGGAGAGAGTTTCCTCCATAGCCACTGCCGAAGGACATGATCTGCCTGTCGTCTGGCAGGTGAGATATCAGCACCTTGTCTGGGTTACAAGGCCATGAGTTGACCAGAGGGGCTGGAGGGCAGACAGACAGAGAGAGATATCAGACTGGACAGAGATAAGAGGAATATTAAGGGATGGTAAAATGGAAAAGAGAATATGTAAATAATGGAGAAGATAAGAGAGGAGCCAGGGATGATGGGAAGGGTTGTGGATGGCGGTAGGATAGGACCACCTGTTTCAGGCTTTTGGAATTTGTACCTTTGAGTGGTAAAGGTCGTCCCAAAGAGTGCTGACAGCGGACAAATTCCACTCCTTCAGCCAGTTTGTTCAGGACAGGAGTGCCCATGCGCGTCATGATCCCCATACTGGCCACGACATACGGCGAGTCCGTCACCTTGCAGGACAACAAACTGTTTATCACCCTGACTTTTAATTAGAAATAACCATAGTGATTCAGCAATTTATTAGAATCTACTGTATGATTTATTACTTTAGTTTAACTAATTGCAGTGATAAACAGCAACAAATCATAATAAGGCACACAAAAGGATTATTGCTTTATTGCATGTATCAAGTTTTGAGAGGGGCATAGTAAAGTACCTGGACACCATATTTAGACAGAGTGGAGCCTACAGGACCCATACTGAATGGAATCACATACATGGTCCGACCTACAGAGACGACACAAAAGCATTCACAACCCATCAACGATGATTATTTTTACACTCAATATTGACAGACGTTCACAATGAGCTTGTGTTAGGCTGAAGATATCAAGGTTTGTTTTTTTTTTTTAATACAGTTTTTGACCACTAGTAGCACTATAGAGAAATGTTGTAAGCAAATCTCCTTTTTTCTTAAACACACATCCTGTCTGTTTCATGCATATCCGCTGATCAGCAGTAGGTGAAGGTAACATCCAAGAAAGCGCAGCAAAACTAAGGCGGTGCTAAAAAAAAAAGATATATTGCAGTATTTATTTTCGTGATATCGCACCCATGTGTTGTGATGCGTATCATATCATGAAGTCCTTGCCAAAACCCAGCCCTAAAAGTCCAGTGACACAAAAGTACACTTACACACTTTATTTTCACATTTTTAATTTTGTGTGTCCAGTTTAAGTGCAAGAGTGCACTTAAATTTACTTTTTCTTTTTGATGTTATGGCAGCTACTTTGGTGTGTTTGGTAATTTTCTGATACCTTTCAAATAATCTGGAAAGCAAATTTCGAATTTAATTGTTTTGACTCAATTTGTCTGCTGAATTATCAATATAATAATATAATATTATGTGATGTATTAACACTACCCAGACTGTACACAGAAACTTGTACTTAAGCTCTTTTTTCACTTTTTCAGGGAACTATGTGGAATATCGTAACATATCGCAATATAGTAAGTAAGTAAAGTTCATTTGATAGAGCACCTTTTGCAGAGCAAATCACAAAGTAATGAATAAAAGTAAAAAAAAATGTGCATTGTATTGCAATGTATCGTGATATAATCACATCGTGAAGTCCTTCCCAATACTCAGCCTTAAGCAATACACCAGAAAACAGCAGTGAAGAAGAAGACTGCCAGCACAGAAACATTCGAATAGTTAAAGCAGTACTTGTTGAACTTGGAAACACTGCATGTAAACACTGCTGTTCACATTTTTGATGCAAATCAAGACCCTTTTTCCCATCAGCACATTGTTACAGTTAGACCCTGTCATAAGCACAACATCTATGTTAATTTGCATATACAGTGACTTACTGGCCATAACCCATTTGGTGAAGCACCTGTTACAGACCAACTTAAATTCTTGTCTCTGCTGACCTCCAGTGGTTTAACTTCTCCACTGGTTGCACATGCAACAAAGCACACTTCTGACCACAAACATGCCTGAAACTTTCAAGTGGAGAGGCCAGTGAACACTGACTTTCCACCTGCTGTTAAAGCAACAGTACGTTTGATTTGGCACCTCCATAGTTTCTGAGTGTAACACCGCTGTCGTAAATACAAATCCCAGGTTTGTGTAACAATATTGTTGATTATAATGTACATGCTAACTACAAATAAAAGCAGCGTCGTGACAAAGCTCTGAAGAGGTTGCTAAGCTCACTGGTTGCGATTTGGCTTGGGCCGACATTCCATATTATCAAATATCAGGGTATTTGCCATCATCTGTGATATTTTTCACAATATCATATTGGGCTTTTATTTTGAAAAGGAAATGCACGCAGATAAGACATGACGGCAGAGGCAATGTGCGTTGCTATTTGATAAGGTGGAGAGAGGTTATCTCAGGTTAACTAGCATGATGTAGGCATGCATGCAGCACTTTAAATATACAGACATAGAGGACATGGTTTGATAGTATTTTGGTTTTAAAGAGGGGAAAATGGCCAAAGGTTTCAAATTTGGCTGTATATCATCTGTGCCACAAGCAGGTGATGACCAGTTTGCGCATAAGTTGTTGGTGTGTAAGATGAGATGTAAGAGTGCCGTTAAGCGTTCCACAATGTGATCCTTCCCTCCTCCCAAAAGTTACTGCGCACAGGGTGACTTACACAGACACCATTCACTTTATTGCAAGTGAATGTTTACAATAAAATATTTCTGAAGTTGTTATTTAGGGTTAAATAGTTACATCATGTTGTTTTAAGTCTATCTTTAGGAACAAAAAAATTGTTTTTATTTGTGTTAAACTTTAAAATAGTTGGTTAATGTTCAGAATTAAAAATATTAACATTCTGAAGTTGCAGAGGGAGGCTGACAAATGAGTAACCTGGCAACAAGGGCCTTGTACTTTATTGTCCGTCGAACACTGTACCTGCCATGGAGCCGGGGAAACGCTCCTCTCGGGCTTTGTGCCAGTCAGACTCGCTCATCCAGCTGCCCAGCTGGCTCTTCGCCCCACCCGCAGGGATGGGGATGGTGTCCCGCTGGTTCTTGGTCACAATCACCGTCTTGCTTTCTACCCGAGCCACATCCTTTGGGTCTGTACGTGCCAGCCAACTGAAAAACAGAGCAGGAATCAGAGCAGGATGCCAAACAACTGAGAAACCTTAGAGGAGATTTAAATACAAAATATCTGACCACAGGTATTTGTTTAAGGTCTTACCAGTTCTCATATTTGGGAAGCCTCTTGACCATCCCTTCCTTCTCCAGACCTGCCAGGATATTGGCTGTTTCCTCCGGCGTCCCCGTCACCACATGAACATTGGAGGGCTTACACTCATCCACTGCTCCCTTCACAAAATCAGCCACGGCTGGGGGTAGTGAGGGGATGGAGGCGAGGGACCGAACGCTGACAGTCGCCCCAACACAACCATGTCTGAAAGAGAAATAAGCATTTACTCACCTAATTACTTTTTGACCCTTTATTGCAAACAGAGAAAAATCCGACAACAGACTAAATGTGCAGTAACTTTTTTTGACATGACGTGCTTTTTTTCCAAAAACAACTTTCATTTTATAGTCAAAGGATTAAACAAAATCATTGAAGCAGTCGTCACTAGAGGGCGAAGTTTTTGCTTGGGAGTCAGTTTGCATTTTCACCACCCTGCGGCTGAGTTGGGTGAAATTCTACACAAATAGAATGGATGGACATCTATAATGCTAATTCAGCTGTCCTTCTAATGTGTAAAGTGCATTCCTGTGCAAAGGTATTTTCCTGCAAAACCAGCCGCACAAGATCCTTCTTAAATATGGCTGGTTAAAAATGACCTGAGTCCTGATCTATGACCTGCAAAAGCTTCAGTGGCTACTCGGGCATTTCAAAGTTTCTCTTTACATACACCGCTGTGCTGTGCTGAAAATGAAAAATCAAACAGGAGAACACATGACCTGCTATGTCTGATCTTATTTAGTCATTTACGGGATTCTGACATCTGGTCAGAGATACATACAGATTAGTTAAATGACCCGGCTCTGACCAAAATATAGCGCAGAGAGTGTCCTTATTGGCTCAAGCA
>JAPQLA010000013.1:16986383-17003542 GCA_029822935.1 Naso vlamingii | reverse complement strand
TTCCACAGCAGGAACATCTGGAAGAACATGTGTGTGCTCGGCTTCACCTCGTAAGTCATCCCACTCTCTTGACACTAAGCTAGCATCGCTGCAGCAGTCAGTATTTTCTGTTTGCCTAGCATTTTATTTGCAGAGCTGGGTGCTGCTGCAGTTTAATATTTATCAGGATTCTCACAGTGCTCTTTCACTCTGAAGTGCTGTTTGGAAACACACGACTGCTCACCCTTTGTTTTTCGGTTCTCCCTCCCTCAGGTTCATCTCTCACGGCATCAGCCACTGTTACAGTTCTTTCCGAGGTGACGTCAGAGGCACGGCTAGCAGCTTCTACTGGACGTACCTGCTTTCTGTGTGTGCAGGGGGCGGTGCCTGGCTGTTGCTCTGGGCGACAGTGGACAGGTGCGGTCGCCGTGGCATCCTGCTTCTCTCCATGACGATGACGGGACTGGCCTCTTTGATCCTTCTGGGACTCATGGACTGTAAGCGGGCTTTATTTGGTAGCAGGATAAATCCAGAGTCAGATAAAGAAAGCTATCAATTGTTCACAGTTCACCTCACCTTAAATTACCCCTGTTGTTGGAGAATTATTATGCGTGGCTTGTATTAAGATCAAAGGTTTTCCTTTTCAAACTCTAATGGGACTAAAGGTGAAAGTTAGTTTATTTGATGATAAGCTCAGTTTCGTGCTCACATTAGGTCATCTGTACACCAATGACATCATGATGGGCTTTGTGCAGTATGAAAAGCAAACTGGTCAGCTTGTGCATGGAAAAGTACCTTCTGTTGTCACAGCACTGGTGTGGAAATACTCACTAACTGTTGTCTCTGTCTCAGTCTCCCCCTTGTGGCTGAAAATAAGTATGACATTCACTTTATGTAGGACACTGCAGTGGCAGCAAAGTCAAAGCTGGTTCTGGTGCTGTGCTTTAATCATGCATCAAAGGCTGAGGGGGCAGTAGCACTGACCTCTTCAAGTCTACTCACTGCTCTCTGTGACGGCTGTTAATGAGGTTAGACTGGTAAAGTTTCAGAGGAACAATTAGGTAAACTGATGCAGCGTTCTGAACCGGAAATCAGTTAAAATCAACGGGTGCATTGTGATATATCATCAGAAAATGAAATACAGAAAAAGCTGCACTTCATCAAGCAATCCGTAATTACTGATGCTTGTCCCTCCTCCTTCCCTTTAGATCTCAGTGAGATGGCCATCACAGTTTTCTCAGTGCTGGGTCTCTTCTCCTCCCAGGCCACCGCCTCCCTCTGCATCCTCTTCACTGCAGAGATCATGCCAACCATCATCAGGTATCACAATGACATAGCAACACTCTTACTGACTTAAAAATGTCATTTCATCTTTGGTTTTGGGAAAATATTGAAGATGTAGAATGTGCTAATATTCACTGTCTGAACGAGGCTGTTCAGTTCATCAGTGCTGCCAAAATGAATCAGGACATAAAAAATGCAGCAAATCATGGGGGAGGAAAGAGGAAATTTCCATTCATATCTATAAATAATGAAGAGAAGTTTTATGACTTCTAACAAAATCCTTATTAATAACTGGGATCACTTAAAACTACATGACAGCCTAACTTTTCTTCTTTATGAAATCAGTAAAAGAAAGGCCTTACGTTAAAAGAATTTTAGTGAATTAATGTCAATTCATACTTAAAGAGGACAAAATATAGTAATTTTCATGTCTTTGATTTTGATTTTGGACTTCTTTAGAACAGCTAGACATAACTGACTGAACAGTTAAGTCTGTAGATCTTCCGGAAACTGTGACTCGCGGCCTCTGTCTTCCCTCTATTTTGTGCATTCTCTCAAAACGGTCTGTGTCGGTCCCTCCTCCCCCTTTCCCTTCTCCATGCGTGCCTCCGCACTGCACTGTACTCACAACCCCATTACTGACACAAAATAAACACTGGAAGGACACGTATAAAATGATAGCTACAGCTTGTGCTTTTCACTTTTCAACATGACAAAGCATCGTATGGTCCTTTAGCAGCAGTTTAGCCGTTATTCCAGCTGGTGTGCTCGTTGAGGAAGTAAATAAATCCACAATGAATAAATCCACAAAAAACAAGAACGTTCTCAACTTCTGTCTTGGGCCTGTGTGTGCAAGCGCCTAAATGCCCATATAAGGAAGGCCATAGTTAAAAAAACTTCCTGAAACACAGCGTGAAAGCCAACCAAACCAGCCTGCAGGCCTCACTTCCAAATTCCTCATTGTGTGGCACTTTGGCATCATTTACCACGACTATCCTACATTGTAAAAAAAAACATTTATAGGTCAGAAAAGACAGAAAGCATAATAGCTCTCCTTTAATTGGTGAGCTTTAGGGGCTCTTGTAGGTGGATTTTGCCACTAACCTTCCCTCATGTTGCAAACAGGTAACTCTTGCTGTGGCATCATAATTATATTGGTGTCAATTTTTACATTTAACTCAGTCAGAAAAAAGTGCATAAGCATATTTTCGAAATGTTGGTAAAATATGTACTCATAGGCAAACACAGCAGCTTAAACATATTTAAATTATGTCAGACCTTATAATTTAATAAGATATTAGGTAAACTATATGAGAGGGATGTAATGTAGTGATTTGTCAGGGTTTTTGTTTGAGGAAGGGGGTCTGAATCTCAAAATTTGAGACATAGCATAACTGCGGTAAATGAAAGGTTGTGTTGTGTCCACAGAGGAACCGGTGTGGGTGCAGTGCTCGCCCTGGGCTGTGTGGGCCGCCTCAGCTCCCCACTCATGGACTTGAGGAACCACTACGGTTACTTCCTGCACCATGTGGTCTACTCCTCTCTGGCCCTGCTGGCCGTGCTGTCTATCCTGCTGCTGCCCGAGAGCAAGAGGAAGCCGCTGCCCCAGACGCTGGCTGATGGGGAGCAGTACAGACGCCCCCCGCTGGGCAGGAGGAGGAGAGACAATGTGCCTCTGCTGGCCACGCCTAACCCTGAGACCTAACAGACCCCTGAGAGGACTTGACTTTGCTCACATTATTCACTTTGCAGCCTGAACATTTACATCTATCATGTCCATGCAGAAGTGGAGAAAGACGGAGCAACACAGGACTTTAAAGTTACAGTGATCAGATGCTCTAAGCTTCTTAACATATCATCCTCTGGTCATTCCAAGCGCAGGCGGTTGGGCTGAGTTCCATTTTTCTTCATCACTCTGTACTTCCTGCCATTAGATGTGTGCAGATCTGACACACAGTGATCATGCAAACATGTAGGGAGGTCTTCATTATTCATCTCTTCCTGACCAGGCGGCGGGCGGTCACCCACCACGTGACACACCAGCATACACAGCTGCACGCGGTCCTCCAGTGTGTCTGTCGTAAAGATGTTAGCTGCTTACTACTGACACTCCAGACTAGACGTGGCGTCGGAGAGTAGTCGCAAATTATTCCTAGCGTTTGTCTTAACCTGCATAGAATGTTTTTTGTCGTGTTTGCTGTGTACAACAACACAACAAGTGCTCGGAGGTGTGCAAAGTCAAGTGTATACTTTCCTGTGATACTGTTACTCTCCCATGTGGCACTCCAGACAGGGATGGACGTTTGTGAAAGACTCCATGGAGTTGTGGGTGTTAAGCGCCTTGTAAATACTCTAAACTTAGTTTCTTTAACTTCTTGGGGCCTCTGAGTTTTGTTAAAGCAGACCCTGTGGCTGGAGACTGTACAGTACTGTATGCTATGCAGCAGAGAAGCAGAGCACTTTGAAACATTTTCTTCTTTAAGGTGATGGGAGTTAATTTGACCAAAGTCTACAAATATAAGGGACAATTTTATGAAGGCTAATCAGTTGTTATCAATATTGGAATCAGAGGCTGAAAACAAAACAAAAAAAGAAGGTGTTCATGTTCAAACTGTGTGAATTCAGTTACTAAATCTGGCCTGGAGCCGGTTATATTTATGTTTTATTTATGTTGTGATCCTAATCAGTAAATTATCCGGGGGCCGAGTATTTTTAAATATTATGGTAAATATTATTAAATTGGGTTGGCATGGAATAAAATTTCCATTCTCTGATGTCTCTGATCAAGTAAACAGTGAAGCTGTTAACTGTTACAACATTCCTGCATGTTTGGAAGCACTGAAGGGCTTGTTTTTTCTGTATTTCCTCAGACGCTTATAGTTGCTCAGTACCTCTCTAGATGACCAGTCTCAGCTATAAGACAATAGACGGGTACGAACAAACTACAGTAGAAGTCTCGTAACCAGGCACATATATATTTTTTTTAGAACTTAAATGTGGAAATTTTGAAAGAGGTCTCCTGTCATTTTCGCCTGAATGTGTATTGATGCTGGAAAAAGGGCCAGATGACTATGCTCCATTTGAACGGGAGCTGAAGAGGCCCCCAGAGGTCCAAATTAACCCCCAGCTCCTCTAGCACGCACCAAGGATTTGTCTTATTTCATTGCTTCTTTATTTTGAGCGTGTTGGCTGATGCCATGTTTGCACAAGTTAAATCATGACGGAGAATTACCAAAGCATGTCGATTTCAGTGCTTGAATAAAATCTGGTGTATATTAGCATGCCGGGGTAATTCTTTTTGTCAAGTGTTTTTGGGTGCGTGACATAAAGAGGAAGAGGGATTTGATAATTTTGGACTCTGATGAGGAGTTTTCATGAAGGACTCTCACCCTTGCTGACGGCTTCTTCCTCCAGCCTTTGGTAGGTTTTTCCTCTGTATGTTGCACTTATACACTGATGATTATTATCACTATGATTAACTTGACTTAATTAGTATTATGTCTAACAACACTGATGCTCTGTTCAATGATGAGTGTGATGCAGTTACCTGTATAGCCTGATTTCATGTAAAATAAAACTGGTTACATAAACGAGATGTGCGCATTTTTTGACAGTTATTACGGTGTGAACCATGTGAACTGCTGCAACTGTATAACAGCAAGAAGTAGACTTTTACTTTTACATGCAACATTACAATGATACTGAACTTACTTTTTTAGACTAAAATGATGACTGTTGTTTAAGACTGACTTATTGTAGATTTGAGGCTCTACCTGGATGATAAATAAATAAATAAATATATAAAATAGATCAAACTCTACCTCTAATACAGCAATTAAGTTGAGTGTTTCCAGTTTCTACTATTTCTCACTCCACAAAAATACAGAAATAGAAAAAAATAATTGATTCAAACTGAAAGCAGCAGGTGCCTGACTTGCACTACTGCACCTGTCAATGTGTTCATCGTTGCGCTGTCAATGTGTTCGCAGTTGTGCTCTCTTTGCTTGACACTAAGTGGTTGGCACACAGAGTTTAATGTCATGTCCTGTCTCCACTATGTGGTGCTACAGAGCACACACTAGGTGTACATGATGTTCCAGAGTATCAAGTGTGGATCACACCCTAAAATTTAATGTAAATCACATGAGGATTGTCAAATTAGGCTTACTTCAAGTTGCCAGTAGGGGGCACAATTTGTATAACTAACTGGCATGTGGCTTCCTTTTGGGCATGATTCTTATATTAAATGTGAAATTTGGGGCAGATTGGACTATGCAGACTCAAGTTCTTCCTGTTTGACTGCAAATGATATGAGATATACAGTAGGAGAACTGTTGTATGAAGTATCCTGTACATATGACTGGATTTTGGCATGAAGATGTTTTCACAGACTTAACAAGCATCAAGTCTGAGACAGATTAGAAAATGAGTACTTGAGTTACAACTACTTCCTATAAAGTGATGAAGGTATGTTAAGAAAAGTTGCATAGTGCACCTTCAAGCATGTTAAGCTGCTGAAAAAAATGGGACTCATTTTGAAGAGGATGAGTTTTGTACTTGGTACTTTCAGCAAAGTTTGGAATGCATGACCGTGTTATTGCTGCTTTTCCTTTAGTTAAAGCTGAGGACACCTCATGAGTCCTGTCTGCAGTGTTACATACACATTACAATGACTATAAAAACATTTAGTTTTAACCTTCAAGAGGAAAATACGTTTATCTTGACACATAAGGTGCATGATCACTGATCATGCACCAACAGTCACAGCTTCCTGAAAGGTTAGTACTTACCAAATAAGTTTAAATACAAACAGGGATACGTACAAGACCGTCTAATTATACTTGTAAGTTAAATTACAGAGTTGTCCGAGTAAAACAGAGGGCAGATTATTGGTTATGGTGTCACAACAAGAAAAGAGGAGTAGAGAGAGAAACAGAGAACAAAATGTGCTAATGTACAAAGCTGGAGAAGATTAAGATGTCTGAACAGATGAGAATTTCGGCGGTCTTCAGGTTAATAGCTGACTACATCCGAACCACTGGCTTCTTTTAACATAAGAATGATGAATAAAATCTGTAAAAGCTGAACAACTACACAAACACCAGACATTATATTCAATATGCACATGCATATATGCATTTTTTTTACACCTTACAAGCTTAAAATAGAATTAAAAATGTTTTCCCTAAGTCAAAGCATAATAGCCACATTGCGACTAAAATGTATTCAGTATGTGACGGTGTAGGCTATAAGTAAATTCATATGGCAGTGATGAAGACATGCAGTATATGGCAGAACGTGTTGCTATTTAACAAGCACATCCAAATGTCTCTCAAGCTGTCACCCAAATCACACAAAGGGAAAGGTGTGAACATGAAAGAGTTATCTTTGTCTGCAAGGACAACTGGAAGGAGACAATGACGAGCAAAAAGATGAGTCAGGTTACATTCCATTGTCACGGTGAAGAATGGCATCAGCTACAGTCCTCTCAACACTTCTGCACAGGACCAACCTTCCGCTGCACATCAAGTTCAAATTCATTTCAGTCCAGCTGTAAAAAATACAACTGAAATCAAATTTAGATTCACTTGCAGGATGTAAATACCAACAACATGCAAATTTATTACTTATATTTCGTGTTCAAATGCAGTCCTGTGCTATTATTTTATTTATGATCCAGTAAGGCATGTGTATGACACTGACCCCTATTAATACTGCAGACTTGACCTAAGGTACAAGCATTACAAAGACGGAGGAGCATGTATAAAAAAACACCCTTTTAAGTATTTCACTCAGCATTTAGTCTAGCCTTTATCAGTAATATTTTTATTGCAGACTAATTTATTTTAACTACACAGAATAAGCAAAACATACAACATAACACATACTGAAGAAAAAAAAAAAGCTACAAATAAATAATGTCAGGGTGCTTCTGCAGGATGTGGCCATGGTAAGGAAAACTGCGAAATGACCTGAATTTACATTACAGTAAATTTTTCATAGGACAATAGAGTGAACGATCTGGGACCCCTCTGAGGATCTCAGTCAATACATTGAAATTGAGACTTAAAATCAAAAACACATAATATTTTGAAGATGACACAACAACAACAACAACAACAACTTCATCTTACAGATAAATTGTTAAATTTATAAAAATTACTTACAGCACCATAGTCTGGTATAACCATAAACAGACTTGTTTTAAATCTTTAAATGAAATGATTTCCATATTTTCTGTTTATTATATTAGTGTAACCTATTTGTTTCTTTTTAACCACCATTATTTAATCATATTAAAGGGAGTACTTTCACATTTTGGGTTTTGTTTTCTTGCTGATAATAAGCATGCAGCCAGTGCTAAGTGTAAAGCTACAGGCACCAACTGCTCTGTTTAGCTTAACTTGGCTAACCACAGCAAAGCTAGCTTACGTTAGCTAGTGCACCTACAAGCACAAAAAGCATATTAGTTAACATGTTATCTTGTTTATCTGTACATAGCATAAAAACAACAATTTAATCTCTTATTGTGTCTTTTGTGTGGAACTAGAATATTGCAGTAAGTTAAGTTAGCAACATTACTTTCTTGCATCTGTGTAACATTAGGCTACATGATCCAAAACATTCTCTAAAATGGCTGATATGGCTTTTTTCCATACATTGGTATTTATAGCCTGTGTATTAAAAAAATAAAAAGGTGCAATGTGTAATTAGAGAGCTTATTAGAGGCACTAGTTCTCAGATTAGGTTACCTTTGAACTGTTTGTATTTTTCTAAACACTGTTACTAAGGTAAGCGTTAATGTTCCTAGTTTAGGTCTTATTTAATGAGCAGATATAAGAGTTGTGTGATTCGACTCATCAAACTTTCAACATTAAAGTGTATTTCACAATAGGTTTTAATTCACAAGTATTCTCTAATCTAACTAATTCAAATTTAAAAGACAGAACTCTATAACATTATTCAGTTTTAATTTTTGATATTTACAATGTTAGCCACTTAAAATAAGGAAGTTCTTCCATGTTTGGCTAGGTCGAGGTCAGGAGAATGGACTAAAGATTTAATTGCATGACAAACTTCTCCAACCAAGCCAAACCAAACGTGTCCCACTCTCCAGCAAACAGAAACATTAGTCCTGTTTTGTCATTTGTAAGACCAACTGCAGACAGACAAGCAGACAGCTGAGACCCGGACCCTTGACATTATTGGAACCTGACCTCCTGACCAAGGAGCTAACGGCTAAACCCAAGGTGTAAATTTGTGACATCTGAAGAGGTTCTCAAGTGGCATGTTAAGGTCCTGCAAAGGAATGAAAACTTTTCTTACTAATAACCCTGTTGGCGCCTTATCACCTTGTAATTTGTCACTCTCCTTGGGCAGTAAAACCTGACAGATATCTTAACCGTGAAGGAAGATGATACTGGAAGGGTCGAAAGGATCAAAACCTGTGGACTCGACAGTTTGTCAAACCTCTGGGCCTCCGTCAGTCACTGTTCCTGGTCTCTGTTTAATAGATCTGTTCACCTCTTATTTGCTTAATACTAATTTTTATGATGATTTTTAATGAATAACTCAGATTTTTGTATTTTGTGATCTTAATTGTCTCACTTACCGTATTATGATTTATATTAAACTGCCTTGTGTTAGTTAGTCTGGCTTTGATGTAATAACATGTTTTTTAAATGCTACCAACCAGTATTAATGATGTAGAGTTAATGTTTTATGTATAATAGCCATATTCCAACCATATTTTTGTAAAAAAAAAAAAATAAGCAGACATTTGGCTGCACAAGCTCATACTTACTGTAACTTCATAGATGAGCGGCTTCTCCTTGTACTGCTCACAAGTGTTTATTTTTGTCCACTGAGGCTTACACAAATATGAAGCAGCTGCCACAGAACAATGAGGGAGCAAGACCTGGCAATCAAACCACCCTCACAATGTCAGACAGTGCCAGAAAGAATCCAACAAGTATTTCACAGGTTTATCTTTGTTCTCAAGGATGAAGAGAAGGAACAATTGACAAGACAGGCCAGAGGTAACACTGTGACTGTCACTGGTGACAATGGAGCATTGTGACCTTTCCTTTGTCAGCAGGAGACAGATGGATGTGCCCAAGTCACATGAATGAATCGAGGGATATGTACATTCAGTGACTTGAACAGAGTTCTGATAAGGCCATAAAAGTAATCTGAATGGGAGGGTTAAAATAGAACAAAGGCTCTGAAATTTACAATTGTTGACCGTTGTCATCACACCAGCAGATTCTCCTTATGGGACATGTGAGAACAAATGTTTATGAGCCTTATAAGTCAAAGATGTTAACACATCCAGCCTAAATATAAATAAAAATATGAATGATCAATTTGTCTGCCTTGTATGGCTGGACTGCATCCTTTATAAAGAACAGTGGTGGCAGGAGGCAAGTTATCAGACAGCCTGAGGGTGAGTACTGCGGAGGAGATCTATAATATAGGATTAATTCTTCAGAACATCTTCTTGGTTTAACTGTACATATTACATATAAGGTGTTGGGAGGCTATTAAATGGTATTTCTTCTAATTTACAACAGATATAAAAACAATAATCTTGCCAAAGGAGGGAAAACACAGGTAAGATGACAATTACAGTGACTCTGATATAAATCTATCATACAAATGGCAGAACTAACAGTGGACTGAAGTGCTCCTTTAGACAAATATTTAATGAATAAATCTTACTTTATACATATGTAGAGTTTTCATATGTACTTAAATGACTTAAAGGTAGAGTCAGTAGCATTTCCCTGTAAAACAAAATATAGACTTATATAAAATTCCAGCTCAGCCATCTCTAACTATTTTAGTCAGGACATTTTTTGGGTGGCTAGTGAGTGCGTTTCCCCAAGCCAATGACAGCCCGCAGGCGAGGTTGGCGAGGATAAAACATAGCAACTTGTTGCCATTCAGCCTGAAGAAAATTGCGGATGCAGCAGTAAAAAAATGAAATATAGCCCCATGAGGTGAAATGGCAGGCAGATAAAGCTCAATCCAGAAGAGTGAATCTCTGTTTGGCTTTCACCTTCTTTCGAGCCACGAAGAAGAGGTTGGTGATGAAGAGTGACACAGAGTTAACCCGACTTCTGCTGGACAAGTAGGTGCCAAACACTAGCAATGAGCTTGTGCTAGTTTTTAACTTTTTCATTACAAAAAAGGTAATATTCCTACGTAGTTTGCTGTGTAGATACAAGCGGTATATTAGATGCTAAGTCTTACTTTTGATCAGTGCCTTACCTTTATGTTTTGTAAACATAAGTGTTGAGGTCATGCAGGGATATTTTCTGTCTAACACACAAGTTACTCCACTTGCGTGCGTGCGCTATTGGTGACGTTCAGCCTGGGAGGGGCCAAATTTGAATATTGTGTTTACAAGCCGCAACAAACAATGCTACTGACTCTAACTTTACCCTATTACAAATTACAAGTTACAAATGATACAAGTGTTACTCCAGGGACATGTATCAGAATGCCCTCTAACTATGTCCTTGGCTCACAGCTTTCAGGATGTCAGGTGACGCCATTATGGCGGAGTTTGGGACCGCTGCTTCCTTTCTGAGAAAATCAGATAAGGAGCGTCTGGAGGCCCAAACTCGCCCCTTTGACATAAAGAGGGAGTGTTTTGTGCCTGACCCTGAGGTGGAGTACGTGAAGGCCACAATCACCAGCCGAGATGGTGACAAAGTCACCGTGGAAACTGAGTTCGGAAAAGTGAGTCATATATTTCACTGACTTATAGAAGTGGGAAAACCAATGTAACACAGCAGTCAAACAAAATGATTAACTTATGCATTTAATGATTTCAATGAAAAATGTAAACTGGGATATTCTCTGTGGTAAATCTTTTCAGACTGTAACCCATAAGGACAGTGACATCCACCCTCAGAACCCGCCAAAGTTCGATAAGATTGAGGACATGGCGATGTTCACCTTCCTCCACGAACCTGCTGTGCTGTTCAACCTCAAAGAGCGTTATGCAGCATGGATGATCTACGTGAGTATTGACCACAAATCTAATTTCACTGTGAAGTTTTCAGTCCTATAAAAGAAATAACAGTTAATATGTTTGATGTGTCTTTGTAACAGACCTACTCAGGGCTGTTCTGTGTGACTGTCAACCCCTACAAGTGGCTGCCAGTGTACGATAAATCTGTGGTCAAAGCCTACAGAGGAAAGAAAAGGAGTGAAGCTCCTCCTCACATCTACTCCATTTCTGACAATGCCTATCAGTACATGCTGTCAGGTCTGTTCATTTCTTTGTAAATGCTGACACCATCCAAATATTTAACAAAAAATATCCCAAAATTTAACATTGTCTTCAATCTTACAGACAGAGAAAACCAGTCTATTCTTATCACGTAAGTAATTTAAAAAAGTCATATCTTAATTCAATTTGTAAAGCAAAGTTTTTGTTTTGATGTCATGACGTGTTCAGTTCAAATGTTTGCTTTTACTCACAGTGGAGAATCCGGTGCAGGAAAGACCGTCAACACCAAGAGAGTCATTCAGTACTTCGCCAGCATCGCAGCTGTTGCTGGAAAGAAGGATGCTGCTCAGGAGAAAAAGGCTGGTTTAAAACAGTTTCTTCACAAGTCTGTTATTATTAATATTATTGTTGTTATAAATTTAGTTTTGGATTCCCTGGCCTAAATTTGGGCATTAAAAAAACCCACAGGGTACCCTGGAGGATCAAATCATCCAGGCCAATCCTGCTCTGGAGGCTTTTGGAAATGCCAAAACCATCAGAAATGACAACTCTTCCAGATTTGTGAGTTTGTTCCTTTTATAGACAGCATGTGCAGATATGGCTGTGTTATGCTGACGATGTCTAAAGAACATTTTCTCACCGCAGGGTAAATTCATTCGAATCCATTTCGGAGTCAGTGGGAAATTGTCCTCAGCTGATATTGAAACTTGTAAGTGCAAAGTGCATAAATATTTTAAGTTTAGGAAAAGAGTTCTCATAGGTCAGGAATAAGCCTTAACACTAATATGTTACACATTGTCAGATCTGCTGGAGAAATCCCGTGTCACATATCAGCTCAAGGCTGAGAGAGACTACCACATCTTCTACCAGATTCTGTCTCAGAAGAAACCAGAACTGTTGGGTGAGAACCTTAAATTCATCCATTCAATGGCAAATTGCAAATGAAACATGATTTCACAGATTTATGACAAAATTTCTCTTTCTTTCAGAGATGCTGCTCATTACAAGCAACCCGTACGACTACAGCTACATCTCCCAAGGAGAGATCGCTGTCGCATCAATTGATGATGCTGATGAGTTAATGGCAACTGATGTAAGAATACAGAGTACAGTGCTGTATTTATCAGTCCTTGAGATAAACATTACCTTGCACCTAATTTATATTGTGATGTGTAATTTTATTTTATTAAAGGAAGCTTTTGATGTCCTGGACTTCACCCAAGAGGAGAAGAATAGCATCTACAAGCTGACTGGAGCCATCATGCACTTTGGCAACATGAAATTCAAGCAGAAGCCGAGAGAGGAGCAGGCAGAGGCTGACGGCACTGAAGGCAAATACGGTTCCCAAAATTCAGACCCCAGCAAAGATTGTTCAAATAACAAAATATCATATATTTACAAAAAATGTAATTGTTTCAGATGTGGACAAAGTTGCATATCTGATGGGCTTGAACTCTGCTGACATGCTAAAAGGCTTGTGCCACCCAAGGGTCAAGGTCGGAAATGAGTGGGTTACCAAAGGTCAGAATGTTCAGCAGGTGAGTCTGCCCACACAGTGTTGGAACACTGGTAATGTGTGAAAAAATAATGTTAAATTATTGTTACGTAGAATTTAAACATGAGAAATTCTTTGTTTTCACAAACAACAACAACACAAAAAATCAGGTGTACTACTCCATTGGTGCACTGTCCAAGTCAGTGTATGAGAAAATGTTCTTGTGGATGGTGGTGAGAATCAACCAATCTCTGGATACCAAGCAACCTCGTCAGCACTTCATCGGTGTGCTGGACATTGCTGGATTTGAGATCTTTGATGTGAGTAAATGACATGCAGTGGAAATCAGCCGTGTCTTTAGGAGGAAAAAAACAATGAAACAAAAAGGTATTATCTTCTGTCCCATTTATTTTGCCAAACATACAGTTCAACACCTTTGAGCAACTGTGCATCAACTACACTAATGAAAAGCTGCAGCAGTTCTTCAACCATCACATGTTTGTGCTGGAACAAGAAGAGTATAAGAAGGAGGGCATCGTGTGGGAGTTCATTGACTTTGGCATGGACTTGGCGGCCTGCATTGAACTCATTGAGAAGGTAAGTGCTGACTGAGCTGAATTTGATTTCAGAATTAAAGGAACAAATGTTGACTATTCTTTGTAACAGGCTTATAATCAAGTGATTCTCAATAATTCGTTCCTTCAGCCCATGGGCATCATGTCCATCCTTGAAGAGGAGTGCATGTTCCCCAAAGCCAGCGATGCAACATTCAAAGCAAAACTGTATGACAACCATCTTGGTAAGAGTCCCAACTTTCAGAAGCCCAGGATTGTTAAGGGGAAGCCAGAGGCTCATTTCTCCCTGGCTCACTATGCTGGCATTGTTGATTACAACATCACCAACTGGCTGGAGAAGAACAAGGACCCACTGAATGAGACTGTGGTGGGACTCTTCCAAAAGTCAACTCTCAAAGTGTTGGCAAATCTTTTCATTGGCTATGCTGGAGCAGATTCAGGTAAATTTTTATTGTGACATTTTTTTAAACATTGTAACATTTGAAATACCTATAAAACATCTTATCACATCTTCATATAATAAATACTAATTATGATTTTGAACATCACATAAAGCCCAGGAAGCAGGAGGCAAGGGAGGAAAGGGAGGAAAGAAGAAAGGTTCTTCCTTCCAGACTGTGTCTGCACTGCACAGGGTAAATTACCTTTAGATTTGAATACATTCTGTTGCTGGTTTATCTTTGTAAAAACTAAATAAATAAAAGACATTGTATTTTACATGTACATAAAATTTATGTTATGTTGAAATATTACAGGAGAACTTAAACAAATTGATGACCAACCTCAGGTCAACTCACCCCCACTTCGTACGCTGCATCATCCCCAATGAGACAAAGACTCCTGGGGCAATGGAGAATCCTCTGGTCATGCACCAACTGCGCTGTAATGGTGTCCTGGAGGGTATCAGGATCTGCAGGAAGGGATTCCCCAACAGGATCCAGTATGGAGACTTCAAGCAAAGGTACTTTGAATGCAAAAGTTTTCAAAAAAATCTACAATACAGTTGTGGTCAAAGTTTTATATATTTGTCCTTATTTCAGATACCGTATCCTGAATCCTAATGCTATTCCTGAGGGACAGTTTATTGATAACAAGAAAGCAGCAGAAAAACTGCTGGGCTCTCTGGACATTGACCATGATCAGTACAGACTGGGACACACAAAGGTGAAACACTGATTCAGGTGTTAAATTACTGAAATTACATATCTGAAATGTATAAAATTATGTTAATGCTTTCTGAATTTTTACAAGGTGTTCTTCAAAGCTGGTCTGCTCGGTGTTCTTGAAGAGATGAGAGACGACCGTCTCGCTCTCATCATCACTGGACTTCAAGCAAGAGCCAGGGGCCTACTTGCCAGGATTGAGTTCCAGAAAATTGTTGAGCGCAGGTTGGAGCATTTCTTTTAATATTTACCGTAAAATTTTATTATAAAAAATGGATTCAAGCTTACTGGTGTAACCTACAGGGATGCCTTACTGGTCATCCAGTGGAACGTTCGTGCTTTCATGGGTGTCAAGAATTGGCCCTGGATGAAGATGTACTTCAAGATCAAACCATTGCTGAAATCAGCAGAGACTGAGAAGGAGATGGCAACCATGAAGGAGGAGTTCACAAAGCTGAAAGAGGCTTATGCAAAATCTGAGGCACGCAAGAAAGAGCTGGAGGAAAAAATGGTCACCCTTCTCCAAGAGAAGAATGACCTGCAGCTCCAAGTCCAGACTGTAAGATCTGTCATTTAGCCTACCTGTCTGTAGTTTACCTACGTTTAACATGTGAAAATGGAATAAATAAAACAGTTTACCTGATCTATCTGCAGGAACAAGACAATCTTACAGATGCTGAGGAGCGCTGTGAGGGTCTGATCAAGAGTAAGATCCAGCTCGAGGCCAAAGCCAAAGAGCTGACAGAGAGGCTGGAGGACGAAGAGGAGATGAATGCAGAGCTGACTGCCAAGAAGAGGAAGCTGGAGGACGAGTGCTCAGAACTCAAGAAGGACATCGATGATCTGGAGCTGACTCTGGCTAAAGTGGAAAAGGAGAAGCATGCCACGGAAAACAAGGTAAAGTAATGTGACTGCTGACGATAAAGCACTTCAAGCACATGAAGTTTTCTGACTAGATGATATTTTAGGTTAAAAACCTGACTGAAGAGATGGCAGCTTTGGATGAAATCATTGCTAAGCTGACCAAAGAGAAGAAAGCTCTTCAGGAGGCTCATCAGCAAACACTGGACGACCTGCAGAGTGAGGAGGACAAAGTCAACACTCTGACCAAGGCCAAAGTCAAGTTGGAGCAGCAAGTTGATGATGTGAGTACATCTTTAAATAAACACATTACAATATAGCCTAAATATCCCTATTGGATATTTTGTAAATCTGTGTTTTGTTTTTCTGTGCCCTGATATAGCTTGAAGGTTCTCTAGAGCAAGAGAAGAAGGTCAGGATGGATCTTGAGAGAGCAAAGAGAAAGTTGGAGGGAGATCTGAAGTTGAGCCAGGAGAGCCTAATGGACCTGGAGAATGACAAGCAGCAACTTGAAGAGAAGCTGAAAAAGTGAATTTCCACTCTCAACTCAGTTTAGTTTTCCTGGAAGTAATGGAAATAATTAGTTCTCCCTTAGGTACACTTGGCTAAAGATAAACTGTTATCTCAACAGGAAAGACTTTGAGATCAGCCAACTTCTCAGCAAGATTGAGGATGAACAAGCACTGGCAGGCCAACTTCAGAAGAAGCTTAAAGAGTTACAGGTCAGCTGACATTATTGCAGCCTTTATTTTGCAAATTCAGTTGATAGGAGATATTGTTCTGCTTTTTAATTGGCCCTCTTAATGGAGACTGTGTGTCTTAGGCCCGTATTGAAGAGCTGGAGGAAGAGCTGGAGGCAGAGCGAGCTGCCCGAGCCAAGGTGGAGAAACAGAGGGCAGACTTGGCTAGAGAGCTGGAGGAGATCAGTGAGAGGCTGGAGGAGGCCGGAGGAGCCACTGCTGCCCAGATCGAGATGAACAAGAAGAGGGAAGCTGAGTTTCAGAAGGTGCGCAGAGACCTTGAAGAGGCCACTCTGCAGCATGAAGCCACTGCTGCCACACTGAGGAAGAAGAACGCAGACAGCGTCGCTGACCTCGGAGAGCAGATTGACAACCTGCAAAGAGTCAAACAGAAGCTGGAGAAAGAGAAAAGCGAGCTCAGATTGGAGCTGGATGATGTGGCTTCCAACATGGAGCAGATCGCCAAATCCAAAGTGAGTTTAAACAACAAAATATCCCAGCAGGCTCACACACCGAGCTCCATGCACGTTTCATCCCATGGTTAAATGAAAGAGTCTCTAAACTTGTCTTTATTTTCAGGCTAACTTAGAAAAAATGTGTCGCACTCTTGAAGATCAAATGAGTGAACTGAGGACTAAAACTGATGAAAGCCAGCGTATCATCAATGACTTTACCATGCAGAAAGCAAAGCTTCAAACTGAGAATGGTAAGAAAAAAAGTACAAACGTTTGAGGTTAAATACATCCAAGTGAAGACAAGAGGAAAACTTTCTTCCTTATCAACAGGTGAGCTTGCCAGGCAGATGGAGGAGAAGGACTC
>JAPQLA010000013.1:16760149-16775433 GCA_029822935.1 Naso vlamingii | reverse complement strand
CTTCTTCTACTTCTCATTAACAAGCATCCCACTGTTGACTACTATACTATAATGGAGGTGTTCTTTTTGTGGTTTTAGGGAGTTGAAGAAGAAAATCAAGTCTTTTTCAATGCAATGCTCACGTTCAATACATATGACGTGATTATTGCATTAAAATTTACTTGAAATGATGTAATGTATCTTTAAATGCAGGCAGTCAGAATGCTTATCAGAGTTGATGTCAGTTCAATTTTAGTCCACCAAAGTCAGGAAAATAGCAAAGATTTTGTCTTTGCTTTACAGAAAGTCCGTTCCCATCCCCTCAGACAAATAACGGACACAAACCTAATAAGAAAGACTTTAAACCACAGGTTGAAAGTTTTTTCCTAAAAGAATAGGGTTATAGGCCAAAAAACACTTAAAGCTGAGGTAGGCAGTGTATTTAAAGTTTCCATAATAACCTCTAAGCATATTGTAATTCAGATGTTCTGAAAGAACACTGGACTTCTGCACCTTTCCTTCGCTCTGTATTCAGGCTTTAAAAAATGAAGACTGTGACCGGCACTTTTTGGCCAATCAGGGTCATTTCACAGAGCATGTGTTCCTATTGGCTGCTCTACGCTGTGCTTCTTAGCGACAGGTGACGTCACTGCAAGCTGATTGATTGGTGAAACAAGTGGCATGCCTTATGGTCTAAAAACTGGCCTTTGGTGACGCTGTCAGCCAGCTTGAGTTGAGCTGAAACCAACCAGTTTACTTCGTTGCAACTTCCCCTGCAACTGTTTCGTCTCATCCTGAATCTTTGGTGCAAACTTTGGGGTAGCATGGTGGCTTAGTGGTTAGTACTGTGGCTTCACAGCAAGAAGTTCCTGGGTTCAAATCCAGTTTTGCCCGTATAACATCAAGAGGCTCCTGGGTTCGATACCTGCTGAGGCAGGGCCTTTCTGTGTGGAATTTGCATGTTCTCCCCATGTCTGCATGGGTTTTCTCTGGGTGCTCTGGTTTCCTCCCACCATCAAAACATGCATGTTTGTCCCATCTACCGGGGACAACAGATGGAAATTAGCCTCCAGCTAGAGTCTGGCTTGTTTACATTGCCATTAGTAATGTTCATTACCTTGCAATGTCCCTCTCAAATAAGTAAATATGTAAACCGGCCTTAAAAGTGAGAGCGACAGCAAGCAAAATAAAATGCGAGCAGGAGCAAAAACAGGGAGGGGAGGGTGCAGGGTTTATTCCTCAGGAGTCTTATGATACTGCTAGCTTGCTTTCCAAATGTTGCCTACCCCAGCTTTAAGGGACGTGAATTGTTGAATATAATTTACACTTTCGAAGTTGTCGACCTTAAAATAATATGTCCTCCGACTGTGTTGTTTTTTCTTTGTACTGCAGTGTTCTGTGCTGTGTGAAACGTTTGGCTGTGCCCCTGTATCAAAAGTGACTAACACATGCCGTTGGTGCCTGTCTTTCTCATAGTGACATGTGCTCCCTACGTGGACATTAAGGCTGTTTGATTTCAGGTCTTCTTCCTTTCTCTCCCCATCGTGTGACTTGTCATCCAGCTTGTAACATTAAAAACCCCAGTTTGGACCTCAGGCGGTTACAAATTTTGGCGTGTCCTGGTACTGTACAAGATGCTATCAAAAAACTTGTGACTTACACGCTTTCCTTGTGGTCTCTTTCACTGGAAGACTGCTTTTTGGTCTCTGGATCTTAGCTATCGACTCAACTCTGTTCACCGAGACTGTGTCAGGAAGATGCAAAAGCATGTGTACCAGTAGTCCAAGAGAGCCATGTAACTCAGGAGCTGATAAAAATGGATTGTTACTTGAAATACTCACATATTCAAGTTGCATCTTTGCACCTGTTAAATGCACTTCACTCTGCAGCTCTCTGTTTTTGCACAACAGAAATATTCTCGCAAGTTTTTGATCACATCTCATTTACAGTATATTATGAGTTCATGTTCAATTTTTGGGATGTAAACCACGAGTAATTCATTAAATGTCAAGCAGTGCGAGATGGGAGAGAGTCAGGGGTAAAACCTGTCTTCCTGCTGTGTTTTCAGTTAAAATGTAACTGTAACTTGCTGGTGTTGTGCCATTAATAACATGTCGTACAGTCTTTGTCGCCTCCTAAAAGGATAGCTTGCAACTTTGTCTATGCCAGCATCTTTCTGTTACTGTAAATGTCTTTGTGGATCCTCTGTCTGTTTGGCTTTACTGTTGTCCAAGGTGCACAGTTTTCACGCTGCATTTTATTTGAGTTACATAAGTCCGATGCTGAACATATTCCTCTTCTGTAACCTCTCTAGTGGCAAGTGTGAGGTCCAACCGGTGCAATCCTCTGCCTGTTGGTGTGGGCCGTCACTCAGCGCCTCTCCTCCGGTCATCCAGGTCACTCAGCTTTACCAGTTGGAACATTAACAGCAAACATTGGTCCTCCTCTCTTCACATTTTTTCTCATTCTCTTCGCCCCCAACCAGACCACTACACATTCCTTGGGTCTGAGTGCTGTTTTATAACCTTAGTTTTTTTTCTTTCTGCCCTCTCTTTGTCCTAACCTCCCACCTGCCACCAAAGCACCCTTTTCCCTTCCAGTACTGGAGTCAAATCTAATAAGGCCTTTAACTCAAAATGAGCTTATTAAGCTGTAACGAAACAGTTTTGTTCAGCATCACACAGTCTGATTTAGCCATGGTAATAAAAAACTACAATTAATGTTGCTCCAAGACCATTATTGCAACTGAACCATCACACTTTTATGATGTCCTAGTTTTACAACTCAGAAAAAGAAATTGAAAAAATAGAAGCTGGTCTTTTTTAACTCGTGACTATTGTTGAAAAAAAAAATCTATTTTAACCTAAACCATGATCTTCTGCTAAACCTTGTTTCCAAAACCTAAGCAAACTGCAAAAGAGGACTTAAAGAATAAAACGAAATAAGTAAGTCCAAAAAACACACGAAACACGGACCCCAACCTCCCAGGAAAAAAGTCCCACTAATCTGCCAGGGCATGGTGTCCATGTGGACTGTGATGCTTTTTAGTAAGTTGCAATAATTGTATGGAAGCAAAATGAATTATGATGATGTAGAAACAAAACCAACACAGCAATATCAGAAAAGCCATGCAGGGGCAGCCTGATTCACTTATATTTTCCCATATACTATGGGTCATGGGATATTTTATCTGGCACTGACAGAAGACTGTTCTAAAGACCTCATGAAACGTCCCATACAAACTGAATCTGGAAATGAGTGGCTAAACCTCAGACAGAGTTGATGTCTCTTAAACTGTGAGGCGAATTCTTAATTTTGCACCTCCTGTAGTGGCCTCTGGATAAGATCATGAGACCATGGAGCCTGAGTTTGGCTTTTTGACCAAAAAAGGGAATCTGTCAACACTGAGTGGCTTAATGATTTTTCCCAAATGTGGCAATCTACAGAAAACCTGAGCCATCATCTTATCTCATCAGTTTCTGCTGCATGCATTGCCTTGTGTCTCCCAACTTGTGAAAAAAAGACCCATTCTCGAAACAGAAAAGCAACACCCCCATGTGGCTATAGAAATAAGAAAAGAATGTGAAAGCATTAAATGTCTTAGGATGCACTTTGCTAACCGGGGGGGTATTACAGAGGATTAATAACTTTCTATTCACAGATGCTTGTTATTGCTTTGAACTGCCTCTGACTCTCATTGAGACTGTAAGCGGACATCACAGGAGAACATTATGTTTTTCACTTACAATCAAACTCAGTTTGCATGAAAAAGACGACATTCCCTCATGTTTTTAGTGCCATAAATGATTTGTGGTATACCGAGTTCTGTGAGGGACGTAAAAAATGTAACATACTGCAGCAAGAGAGAGCCAAGAAAATTTGAACTATTGTTGCTTTCCCTGTCAGGGCCTTGTCACTTTTCCTTTTATACATGCACACATCCATCTATATGCTTCAAGGCATTTATTATGCCAGAGAAGTCTGTTAATATTTACAACACTAGACCTCATCTGGCACATTGCCTTTCAATAGTTCGACTTGACCTGGACTTGCATAAGTCAAGCTCTACTGAGACATTGTAACAGGAGTACATTAAAGTTTCAGTTCAGCAGTGTCACAAATAGACATATTTTTTCACTCACTCCTGTCTGTGTGAAGCCCAGCAGACAGTTTTGATTTTATTCGCTGTAGATTTAAAGATATCTGCCTTTGTCTTAATACAGTTAAAGTGAGTGGAATTTTGTGGTGCTTAAATATTGAATAATAATATATGAAAAACAGCAGTTTCCATAAAATGTTACGATGCCTCAGAGGTTTCACAAGAACCAACATCTACGGAACAGTAAATTCTGTTGACAGTGGTACTTGGATAAGAACATCCCACTTTACGTAACTCTAATCTAACTGGGTGGATACAGATTCTTTAAAGCCAGATATCTAAAAATCTCTGCCATGAAAGCCAAAACTGTCTTAAGTGCTGTAACTATTAGAGGTGAGAACACTTCTTTTGGTAGTTT
This sequence comes from Naso vlamingii, assembly GCA_029822935.1. Classification (NCBI taxonomy): domain Eukaryota; kingdom Metazoa; phylum Chordata; class Actinopteri; order Acanthuriformes; family Acanthuridae; genus Naso; species Naso vlamingii. The sequence goes on along the minus strand of JAPQLA010000013.1, from coordinate 16,770,937 downwards.
GAACTTCATTATTAAACTGTTCATTTTATGATCCACCTCAGCCACATGTATATGACGTATTAGAGTGGTGCTAATGAACCACAGTTGAGAAAACAGAGGAAAGTTGACTACACGGTCCAAGGCCATTGAAAAAAAGAACCACCATACATTTCAGGAAGAACTCTGACATACTTGTTTGTGACTGATAATCACTATTTAGCCTAGTAGGTTCTGTATCAGCATCCACTGTTCACAGACCTACACGACATCCCCAAAAGCCATATTTTTGACCCAAATAACACTTCAGAGGTAGGGGCCTCCATTATGGGAGTGTGTATTGACCTGCTGTTTTTGCTTTTTGATAATGATTTAATGACGTGTATAGTTACTATAAAACACTAATGCTCAATCGTCTCAAACCAGGCCTGGATAAAGGTCATGTGATGCACTTTAAGAATGAATTGCAACCCTGGAGTGCTTGTATAAGGTTTTTACTACTTCATTTGTTTGGGACAGATTTGTGCCTTTATAATCACTAAATTTGTTTGGATTTTCAAGTGGATCTTATGTGTCAATATTTGTGTAATGTACTTTATATGAAGTTTTGTTCTGTAAATTCCCCTTCACGCATAACTAAGTGCCTTGAACATCATTCACTTAAAATTTATGTGTCTAAAAAGCATTTGTGCAGGACATGAAACTATTCCACTATGTCCCTCTGAGGGAAATAATCACACTCATGTATATGTTGTTGCGTGGAGTGGACTTCACCATGTTTTTTGTACCATCACAGGAACATAATATCAAGTCTTAGTTTACATAGACACCTATAGTTGCTCTGTAAATGATTTATAATGAATAACATCCAGCATCACTATTAATGTCCTGGATTTAAAGGGATAATTCACAGAGAATCCTGGTATGAAGTGGATAGTGATAGTGTAACATATACTATAGCAAAGAGGCTTATTAGAAAGAATATTTATGGATGGGTTAATGATTCTGGAGAAGAGTAGTTTGTATTTGACAAGTCAGGAATGACGCTAAACAGTCAACTCTCTCCAAAATCACTCAACCCGACCTTTAATTTACACATAACTGAATGTGGAATGATAAATTGAATATATATGTATGTTTCCTCACTTTTTAATTCCCTGCTTTCAAGAAGTCAGATGGTATCATTAGTTTGTGTGGGTGAAATAAGCAGATTTGAGTAGTTGCCGAGGTGGTGTGGGTTTACAGCTACCGTGTGGCTCGTTTTAAAAGTGTGTTGCTATTAAAATGTAATAAATTCTTACCATGGAAAAAAATCCTCTGTCTTCTCCAAAATAGCGTCTTTTCATTTGGTACTAACGCAATATACTTGGAGTGGAGTAGTCAACTAGAGAGGGGTTTGTATTCTGCCTGAGCAGTCAAAGCATGTAGCGCCCACCCTGACTTTCCAGCACAGTCTAACCATTCAGGAAATTTTACAACACATCACTGATCCCTTATAAAGAAGAAACAGACTTTTTGTTGTCTGTGTAAAAGATTTAAATGGTTTTCGACCCTGTGTGTCATTTCTTGATTTTGCAATTAGTTTCATTTTTAATTGTTTGTAAAGTTAATAACCCAAGAAAAAGAAGCTTTTAGAGTAGTTTCATAGTAATGGCGCAACTAAACTATCAATACAGTCATTTTACACTTGGGACATATAATTTGAGCCTTGTGCTGTTGGCGCAAAATTTCTATTTTCTGGATTGCATGTTAAAAAAAGCAAACAGTTCAGGCCACACCAATCCTTTTTAGCCAGATTTTCTACTAACTGTAATTTTTGGCAGTAAATGTAGGAAAACTGTTTTTAACTGAACAGCACCTGAGAACATTATCCATTGTTTTGTGAGCACACAATGCTGTTTCTCCCTTTCAGTTGCCAAATTTTAGCAAAGGGTGTTATTTTCATACACTGGCTACAAATTCAACCAAATTAAAGAGTACAGCTGCACGCAGTTGTGTAGAGAAAAGCTTTAAATTTAATAGCGCTTTGCTATCTGGTGGCACTCCGGTAGATAATAAATATTTGGGAATTAATGACATTTTAAATTTTTAGTTTGTTGTCGATATGTGGTTATGTCTGAAAACACCCAGAGTGAACATTGGACTAGTTATATGCAAATCATTTATACTGCACTAGAAGCAGTTAATCACAGCAACCAGGATCATGAATAATAAAAGTCTGTCACACACCTAGGGGTATATTAGAACAATAAACAAAGACACCCTTAACATCACTTTGTGTCATCAAGAGTTCTTTCCCGTCATTGTAGCAGTTGGGGAGGCAGGAAACTGCTGCATGTACCAGAGGCTGTGACGGCTGTTTATCCTCTGGGAGGGGAGGTATGTGTATAACCAGCTCTGGTTAACATCTGTTCACATGGGTGTTTGGTTGTCAGATATTCTGACATCGCAGTAATACGATGCACATGACATGTGCACTAATGTGTTTGCCAGCAATCCAGAAGAGGTGATGAACAGTTTGCAGGTACACTGTTGAGAGGTGGAGAGAAACTGTTTAATACTTTCGCTTCTCAACTTTATTATCTTTTCCCAAGATGAAAATTTTCATGGTGAAAAAAGGAGAGAGCTGTTTATTTTTCCACTTGCATGGACATGATTTAGTTTAATCGGAACCTGGACAAACTATTTAGATTTGCGAGAGACAGTGACATTTACCTCTGTTTTACAGTGGCAGACATCTCATTATTTTGTTTACAATCAGACAGAGCTTATCTGACATTGTGGACAAACTCTTATACCAGTCTAAAGTTTGCTGAGCAGCTGTGTGCTCACTGCCAAGTTCATATTCCCCACAATGCTGCTTGACCCTCTTCTGTCTCGGGCTGAAAAAAGGATTGGCACATTTGGGCCGCAAAAATTCCCCACCAAGTTGACTGCACTCTGTCAGTTCTGACACCACTGGACAGTGTGAGAAATTTTTGTATTTTATATATTTCATCTTAGATGTCATCATTCTAAGCTATACTTGTGTGGTCAGGTGGGCCATGGGGTGCAAACCTGTAACCTAAAGATGCTTATTTTTCATTAGTAGCATAGCTAGAGGTAAAGGGATGCCATGATAGAAAGCTGGGAAATTTGGGGTTTTTCAACAATATTTTATTGGAAGCAATACAGAGATACACGTACAATGCAAAGTGAAGACGACGATTCCTCCTTGTTTCAACTTTTTTTTTTCCACCCAACCCACACTCATTGCGACACAAAATAAAAGGCTACAAATAAATAATTCCGGACAGGCCAAGCATTGGTGACGATAGAAATGATAAATAAATCAAAGAAAAAGAGTGAGAGAAGGTGAAATCCAATTAGAGCAGGTTGGAGAAACTTCTAATTTAAGCATGCACTTAAGCACAAACATTCTGATAATGAGTACATTTATCATGAGCACATTTGTGTTACATAGCAGTACAAAAGTCAAGTCTGGTCATGTGTGTATGTGAGGAGGAAATATATGAGATAAGGTTAATTAAAACATTCCTGACTTTTGAAAAGGATGAAACTTTCTAGACCTGCCTTGTGTGTTGTAGCTTCTGCTTTGAAAGTCTTATTTATTGTTATATTTTTCCCAAAGTCAATGATTAAAGTTGCATTTGTAAATTCTAGTTAAGAGTTCTAGCTGTCTCTGCTTGTGTAAAATCGAATTAGCCTCCATATTGTGTGTCTGAATACTTTTATTTTCCTCCCTAAGGGCTCATCAGGCCCAGAGACACTCCATTAGAAGCAAAAAGACTGTTTTCTCATACAATAATTATTTTCAGCCTCCTCAACAACAGCTTTTTTTTTTTAGACATGGATATAGTAACATTACAGCTGCAGCATACAATTATGCACAGGTGCTAAATGCAACACATGTAGTGTTTGTAGTGGAATGTTAATTTGCAACACCTGTCCGCAAGAGGAAAGGATGAAAAGATTAGCTAGAAGAATTACGGTGAATTAAAGTTAAAGAGAGCAAGTTAATTTAGCATAAAAGAGAGAAAATTCAAAACATGCATGTTGTAAGAATGTAAATACCTTAAATGGAGTTCAGGATGGTGCAGCTTCATAAGAACAGTTAGGACAGCAGTTGGACAATTAGTTGCTGGACAAGTCTTTGCAAATCCCAGCAATTTAAATCAAGAACCCTTTACAGCTTACCAGAGACAGATGAATCGACCCTAATCCACATTAAGATGAAGGCCCGGACTGTGATTCAGTGTGGAAGTTTCAAGTAAAGAACGTCCAGTGGGTTATGTGGCTATCTGATGGGGGTCACGTCAATGACAAAAAGCTTCAAGGGTGACATTTTCTGTAAGTGATTGTTAACTAAAACCAGATCCAATAGAAAGGTTAGTTAATACTTGAAATGGTCCCCTAGGATTTTTAAAGCACCAAGTTATTTAAAAAGCAGTTAAAGGTACTCCACTGTTTTACACAGCACCAAAGGGCCTTAGGCCAATACCTCACATGCCGCACACCTCGTAACAACTACTACCGCAGTTCAGTTTCCAGCTGGGGGATGTTTGTTGAATGTCAAACACCTTTCTCTTCTCATGTTCTCGATCTCTGTCAATTCTGTCTATTAAAATCAAAAACATTAACAAAAATATTTCTGAGGGGCCCTTTGTTGCATGTCTTACCCCCATCCCTGCCCATGTTTCCTGTCTTTTTAAACACTGACTGTCAAGCAAATGTTGAAAGGAAAGACAGCTGTCCTGTTGTCTCTCCTTCAAGGCTCAGAATCTGATCATCTGATCAATCCCAATTGTAGATACAAATATCTTGAAACGTTTGACTTGCAACTCAAGTTTAACATAAACGCAACTGATCGCCTAGAAAGGACAACAGAGAATCAACATGATGCTGAAGCTGAACTCTTTTAGTGTCTGTGATAAAGGTTCTTGTAACTGTTAGCAATCTTTAAATGTCTTTAAATGTCTTTTAACATTTTCTTTGAAATGCTGGTTAGATGGACGATCTGTTAAGTACAAGAATAATTTAAACAGCATATTTAAAGTCTGCCTCAAGAACTTTTGAGTCCAGCCTGTGTCTCCTGTGGAAGAAACGTGAGGTCCCAATTTTAAAGAATACACAAAATGTATCAGATCAGGGCTGATATCATGTACTCCAGAAATTTAGGCAGAATCTGGGTTATTTTTAGTATTGGAATTGGAAAATCATAACCCATATGCAAGACAAAACGTTAATAAAAGGACAACAGCAGGAGTCATGTAAAGACTGCATTGCACTTTTGATCAACTGCAAATAAAACATGAATCCTGTTTACAACTTTGTCAAAATAGTTTACCTTTCTTTTCTTTACAAGAAACAATCCCCTAATAAAGTTGTTTTCCAGCTCAGAACTCATACCAATCAAGTGACTCGAGACAGCAGAAATCTGTTTTATACGCTTCAATAACTTGCAGTGCACTAAACCATTAACAACACCACAATTGTTTATCATTTCACCCCGAGCTACAACATTCTGTCCTGACCTTTGATAAAAATCTGGCATCTATCAGCAGGGAGAAGTTTTACTGATAAATCAAAGATGTTTGACACTAAGCTCACTGCTTAATCCATTTGTCACCTTTTAACTTTTGTGTTTCTGCTTTTAGAAAGGGAACAAAATAGATTCCACCTTCCAGCCTCTTTAAATGTAGGTAATCGATGGTCGGGAAATTGAACAAATTAAATATTGCACATTTTTGGGCCTAACTATCTTGTGTCACGTAAAGTAGAAAGTCAAGACTGCAACAGCTTTGAAGATGGCAAAACAAAGAAAACATTTTGTATATCACAGGTAAGAATGGTGCGGTTTTATCGTGCTGGTTTTGAGAGCATTCTCACCTTTGGAATAACGTACAGTATGGAAGCACCACGGCACAAGACAGGAGGCGTTTCAGTAAAATAGTGCACATTACATCTCAAATCATTGGGAGCTTCCATTCCCTACTGTGATTTACGCTGTTAGACTGGAGAAAAAGGGCCACAACACTGCTGCAACTTTGTATTTTTCAATTTTATGTATACAGTGTTACACAGCAAAGTAATTCTGTCTCTTATGTGTGCAAAGGTATACATGTCAGCTAGTCTTGGTACAGATAGCCACCTAACTTGAATTTAACAGAGTGCACTTTACTTTTAATTTTACAGTCACTGCGTGTTAAATCAACAGTCTGGTTGAGGTACAGATGGTTTTCCTATGAGAGTACTGTTTTGTTATTGTTGTGCTTTTAATTTCATAAATTTTTAATGCACTTTCCGCTTTGTTGTCCTGATGTATTCCACTATATGTGAGGGTTTGTGTGAGTGGGATCCTGGTCCTTGTATTTTTTGAGCTCGCTCTGCCAAATTTCTGTCAGCTATGTCGAATGGAAACTATTGAAAGTCAGAAATTGTCTTGTTTTTACTGCAGCCCCATTCAAACCACTTTGGTGGATGAAATCCTATGTTTGGGCAAAAAAATGTCCGTATACTGGTGAAGCTTCCACAATTTATTGATGGTGCTACAGAATCAACGTTTCGATCCTTACAGATCTTCTTCAGGGTTCCAGACAGGCAAAAGTTGTACACTCTTAAATAAATAACAAAAGGCTCCTTATAGGCTGACAACCAAACAGGTAATAGAGAACACCTGATCGGGGGATAAGCCACTAATTAGTGAGCACAGGATCATAACAATACAGCTCAAAAAATGACATGAATCGAGTTTACAAACCGCCTAAAATCATTAATGTGACACACAATAAATAAATATGATCCCGAGAGGCCTTAGGCAGGAATGATAAAGTCGCCTACTTATAGAATAAACAACCAAATAACTAAATCCACAAATGCTGTCCAGGAAACAGGCTATAGTTAAAAAGGGACAGCTACAGGACAGAAAGGACCACAAAGAAGAATCAAACTATATCAAAATATATACGCACCAGTTACAGTTATACTGGAGAGCATAAGCACTCATAAAGGACACTGCATAGTGCAAAAGATGCAGCAAGCACAGGTCAAGCAATATAATAGAAAAGATCAAATCCTTCTAAATGCATCAGATGACGTATATATGAAATACAGCATATAAAAATGTGAAATATTGAATAATGGGATTAGGAGGTCTAAGTCCGTCCCAAATAGAGAACTTTTTTTGTTCTTTTATTGTCTGCTTTGTCCTGCACCTGAGCATACCAGTGGATGTTCATGCTTTATTTTTTGCTCAGTTGAAATCCTAGGCTTGCCATTTCTCCTGTACCTGGTCATGGTTGCTACCAAACGGTCATTGGAGAAGACATAGATTTCAATTTGCCTAATTAAAATTTAGGTGCCTTCTGCTTAGTTTGGCTGTAGCATGTTCGTGTGTTGTGTGCGTTTAAATGGCCCTTTGTACTGTATTTGAATAATGTTCTCTGCTGCACAGCTTTTGGAATCATTAATCTTACACAACTTCCTCAGACTGGCAAAAAACACAATTTGCCGATTACTGGGGAACAATGACATGCTTAACTTAACGACCACAGACTTTAAACTAATTATGGGGGATTTTTAATGCTGCCAAAGGACTTCCACTGAAAGGTGTAAAAAGGTGTAACTGAGACTAACAACTTTTTTCACACAAGATCTCTATTCATTATTCACAGAATCTGGAACAGACATTGTTTGGCATTGGCCTTTCACATATTTAGCACACAACCAGGGATTGAATACGTTAGACGTGTTCTTATGACATGATTTGTTTATAGCACATTGACCATAGTGGATGAGATTAACAACTTATGACTGTCAATAACACAAAAAAACAGTATTTAGGAGTAAAAAATATCCAGGAAAACATCCAGTATCCAGGGTAAGAGGGATGTGTGAGGTACAACCAGATGTGGAGCTACTGTATGTCTTTACAGAACAGTTTGGGGTTTTTTTCTGTTTTTGTTTTTTTTAATGAGCAGCCAATGACTCAATAAAGAACCAAAACTATTTTAGGAAAAGCATGTTTTGTTCTCTGAACCCTGAGTGTTTTGATTGACTAACACACACGTATAATTACAGCTTGTGTTGTGTATTAAAAGCAGCTGTTTGCATTATTGAATGTGTCCAAGTATGGAATAATTTGGTAGTGATGGCAGAAAAATGTCTAACCACAGCATATTTTGGACCTGATATGGAATTGTATTCGAAATACATTTAGACAGTAATCTTTAAAATTGTGTCTTATGGTGTAGGTTTACCTAACTTGAGTATAAGTCAATATAATTGTCTCTAAGTAGGCCATAGTATATTTTGAGTCTAATGCAGCAATGTGTTGTCATTTAATTACAGCATAATTTGCCATAGGTGTATGGTGTCTAATTTGGGTGTAAGTTGTTTTTTGGTTTTTTTTGCTTTCCAATAAGAAACAAATACATTTCACTTTTTTTCTAATTTAATAAAGGACAGCTTGTTAATGCCTTATTAATGTACCATAAGATAAAGTGTGGCTAATTGTTTTAAGATATTATTAGGCATTTTTGTCAGTCAGTAAACATGAATGAATGCAGCCTTTGTGCACTGGCTAAAATTGTATTGTAAGGGTGTGTGTGTCTATCATGTGCCAGTTTTGGAAGATGAGCAGATAAGTCCAAGACGATGTCTGATCCAGAAATGCCATTAGGAACAGAGATCCAGTTATCCTAAAAGCAAACCAATGATGGTCATCTCACTTCCGAGTCGATCTGATCAGCCATTAGTCCATATGAAGAAGGCTGTCTGTATTGTACCATGATGTGACAAACGGACCGCAACTTGATTCTTTTAAAGTCAATATTTTCAGCAGGTGGAGAGGATTTTTGAGAAGTTTAATCTCGTTTATCTCTGAAAGATTTTGTTCAACAAAAGGAGACTGTAAATTTTATTCTACACATTTCATAAATGGAGTACAGCAGAATAACTCCTCTGTCTTTTAAAAAAAATTTTTCAAAAGCATCAAATCAGTTTCCACTTTTTTTAAATCAGATTTTGTCTCACGTTGATAGGAGAGATCTTGATTACAAGCCACAGTTTCATTGTCTGTTGTTCTCTTTTTAGAGCACATGTAAAATCACTTTTCTTGAACTCACTCACCAATCGTTCCTGTCTCTTCTCCCCTGTGTGTGTATTTTATTCACTGACTCGAGTCATGGCTGAGTAGCATCACATGAAGCGATTTACACACATGCAAATGGCCTATAATCCACGAAGGCTAGAAATGCTGTGCCTGTTAAAATACAAACGTTCCAGCAAAACTGAAGAATTCTCAATATTTCGGCTATAGGTTGGGATCCAGATAGGACAGCATGTGCATCCGGACACAGACTGCAGCCCACCTCTTACTGACCTAGATGGGGGCGATAGAGAAAAATGGCAGTTTAACCAGGGGCCAAGTAAACTTGATCAGTGGCGTTTAGTCCTGTTTCCACATCCTCATCACGTTTATAATATTTTATGTTTTTATCTGCAAAGAACTTAGACACAATATTCACTCTGTTTCACCCATTCCGACTAATTAACGTAGCACCACCTGAAGTCAAAATTGATAAAAATCAGAGTACAATTAGACCATTAAATATAAGAGAATCTCCACAAAGCAAAAGTCCGCCACAGCAGCCTTATTCCTTATGGTTTGTGATTGTTTCTTTAGGTTTTGATGTGTTCTCTGTCTGTTTTCAATTGAACCCTGGGGAAAACACTGACAATGCCATGCAAATGACATTTTATCTTAAGGAGAACATATTATACTCATTTTTGATTTTTGACTCCTATAGAGCAGCTAGACACAACTGACTGAACAGAAAAGTCTGTTGATCTTCAGTGACTCACGCCTTCTCTCCTTGTATTTTCTGCATTCTCCCAAAAGGGTCCGTGTAGGTTCCTCCTCCCCTCTTCCTCGTGTGCCTCCGCACTCTGCTGTACTCAAAACCCTGTTACTGACACATAATAAACACAGCTAAGACACTGATAAAATGTTACTTACAGCTTGCACTTCTCACTCTTCAACACGACAAAGCAACGTGGGAACAGCGGTCCTTTCTTTCTAGGAAAGCTAAACAAAGGTAACTGTCCTTCGTTCACCCCCCCCCCCCCAAAAAAAAGGAAAAAAGAAAAAAAAAAACCCCAAAACACTTAATTGGAGCCATCTGCAACAAAGTTCTGACAATGTTATCTAGCAGAGAGCAGAGTGCAGTGGTGTCTGAGCAGAGTCGGGGAGCAGGCAGGCACAGTGCTGTGTGCACAGAGCTGGCATTCCCAGGCATACCCATATAAGGAAGTCCAGCAAGCATTGATGTCACTGTAAAAACAGAGTTAAAAACCTTCCTGAAACACAGCATGCAGAGCCGACTGAAACAACCTGCAGGGCTCACTTCCAAATGCATGTATCTCATTATGTGATGTTTTGCCATCGTTTACCACGGCAAAACATTACATAATAGTATCTGACATTGTAACAAAATTTATAGGTCAGAAAAGACAGAAAAACATGATAGCTTTTTTATGAACACTGATGACAGATGAACGTACGTTTTGCTGCAACTTGTCATTAGATTAGCTCATTGATACTGCCTAGCTAAAGGCTAATGAATATGTCCTTTACACTCATCCCATTAAATAGAGCTGCTGATAAAGTAAGTAAGTAAAGAGTGTGCATAGATCACAGTAGGAGGGTCTCTCCAATTGATGAGGCATTTCTTGGACAGGGCCTTTCCATCCACTCATTCACAAAAGCACACAAACACGCAGGGTACATAGGCTATTCACTGAAAGGCAAAA
>JAPQLA010000013.1:16660814-16676168 GCA_029822935.1 Naso vlamingii | reverse complement strand
GCGCACATTCTGCACCACCCAGGCCTGACAACTGGATATAAGTAGGCATTGTCTGCTAAATATACAACATACAGAGAAACCGATACAATTTTTGGTTACTTACAAAAGAATTTTCCTGTATTAGGTAGATAAACCACGTATTTTGAGCTTGTTTACGACGATTTATGGCTGAATACGGTGGTCGAACAACCTAGCCTTAACTCCCTACCTTGTGCTTTTTCATTGGACGCGTCAGTGTTGGTGTGAAAGCCCATTGGCTTACAAAGTGCAAACACAAACCACATGATCCGGAAGTTAGTGTACCAATAAAATACGTGATGTGTCAAATTTGGATCAATGTTCTGATACTTGTCAAACTCAACCGTGTCATTACCGTTCACTTTCAAAGTCATACGTATGAAACATGTCAATAAATTACAAATTGGTAGGTTTTATAGCGACTTAGGAGGGCTGTAGCCCCTCCGGTGAGTCGTTTAGCTGCTATGTTTAAACGTTAGATGCCGCAGTGAAGCTGATAAATGGCAGTTAGCTTGCGCGAGCGTATAACGTGTTAGCTAATTTTGTTTTAGACCCCAAATGCTAACAGTCAAGAATGAATTCAGGGAAGCAGTGACAGCGGTACGTGACCTCCCTGTTTCGTATAAATATATCTCAGATGTTTTACTAGCAATGAAAGCTATGTCGACTATCTATTTAGCAGGCGTAATCAATGTGAATTTGGTTGAAGCAGTTATTGGATATAAACGTAATTTACGTGAGTACTCGCGCATGTCGCACTTCCAGTTAAACTGTGTGACTCTTGAAAACGTTGTCAGCATTGTACAGCTGCCCATATAACCGTGTATAATAATGGCGCAACGCCATTTCAATGATGGCATGAACCTGCATATTAGCAAATTTTGTCGCTGCATGTAAGTTAAAGGCCAGGACGCAGAACTGAGCTGAAATGCTTAGCGTTAAAATGGTTGGTTAACGCATTTTTTAATAGCAAAGGACTTTATGACTGTAAGGTCAATTGTAACTTCAAATGTCATATCGTTTGCAAAGATATTTGTTCTCCTAATGTCTACTTTCCCGTATATTTTATTTGTAATTACCACAATCATATTTCAGCAACATTGGGTGGTAGGAAAGAGAATGAACTTGAAGAGATGTTTTATTAAAAAATGTTTAGTCATTGCATCAGGCTTTATATTATTTTTCCATATATCTTACTTAAAACACTGAAGTGCTGGACTTTTGGGAGAATTTGGAAATATAGCAGCAAAATGCGCAGAGAATTTTTTTAATGTTAGTTTGACTCTCCAGGAAAAGGCTAGCTTTCACCCTGAGCAGTTACTGCAATGGTTGTGAACTTGAACTTCTCCTCCTTTTTTGCAGGCAGGTGGTAAAAAACGGACCTATCTAACCCAACCATCAGCCAACTAGAGAGCCTGACCTTTTTTACCTGCTTCTCAGGTAAGAAGTGAGCAGGGGGCAGGGCCACCCACGAGGTAGGAGGGATGCCTGTGGAGGGCGGAAGCAGCAGTGGCTCTGCTTCAGCTGCTCGTCACCCCAAGCAAAAGCGCAAGGCTCACAGTTTATCCATCCGGCGCACCAACAGCACAGAGGAGAGGCCACCAGGCATCCAAAGAGACATGCTGGAGGGACAGGTGAGGGAGATACACACCCACGCTTTTCTCTCTCTCTCTCTCACACACACACACGTAAGCACACTCACACAGCTTCAGATGGTCATTTTGGTGAACATGCAGCTAATAAGACATCCCAGTGTATTTTGTATGCATGACTGACATTGTTCCTTGTAGATCCTCTCCCAAAATATATGTACCACAAAGTTGCTATGTGTGGAATAGCATTTGTACTTTCAGTGTGTTGTGGTGTGACAATGTTTTTTGTCTGTCATGAGAGTACAGTACCAGCCGGTCGAGCAGCATTGCTATTGTTTTTTACCTGGTGTTGCAACATCCACAACTCCACGCTACAGTGTGTTAATGAGATGTGGTTTCACCCACAGGATAGAATTTACTTTGAATAAAAATTTGCTCCAGTCAAAATTCCAGTGTTCTCTAGATTTTCATTAAACTTTTAAAAACTGGCTGGTGTGGCTGTGCATGTTTGTTACTGATTTCAGTTTGTAAAAACAAAGAACTCCACTGTGACCACAGCCGTTAAGTTAGTGATTAACTACATCCAAACAGGTTATTTAAATTGGAGCTACAGTTAATTTGTCTCCCCCAGGAAGGGAAGACCATTCACCTTTATGTGAGCAGGTATTTGCCGAAGCAAACCAGTCGCAGCAAACTGTCGAGCGTCTTCATTGCTGAGATAATAAAAGCTTTTTTTCTGTTTGATCAAGAACATCCTGGTTGTTAACTTGTGGGAGTTGGCTGTAAAGTGACTTTATTGGCCACTCATCTTTCACATGTGAGTGGCAGTCAAGTGTTTTAGATTGTATCATTATGTGTGTCTGTCATTTAAAAAATGTTGATGATGCTGAAGCAGTTTGCTCTTAATCTTTATATCTATGGTTTATTTATCCAGGATATTTTTATATTTTTATGCATTCCATTGTCTGAATATTCTTAAAATTTGAAAGTTGATCGCTCTTTGAGAAGGTGTACTTTAATTATTAGATTACACTTATTTTGAATAGTCCACCTATTATTACATCATTGGTGTAAAATGGTCGTAAAACAACAATATTAACATTATTGAATTATCTCTTGGACTTTACATTGTCAACAATATAAGTTATCATGGCAGGCGTAGTTTTGGCCATGGAAGTTCTTTTGCAGTTACTTTCTCTGCCTGACAAGGTCCTTGAATTATTAGCCACTTAATCTAGAGCTCAGCTTGCACTGACCTGTTGTCTCATCAAGTTTTAATATGGGCTGCTTGTCGTGGTCTGATTAGTCTTTTCACCAGGCCTTTTTGTCATTGCAACGACACGCTGGCTCTGTTTATGTACCACGTCTACTCCCCCACAGCATGAGCTCCACACACACAGACGGCTTTGTCAACCTGTATATATATAACACACACAGAATGTATTTTCTTCTGCACTTTCATTGCTGTCATTAGTAGCCAGGGTACGCTGCTGGTTTTAGTCCCACGGCTAAGCAGCTTTGAATATATAAGAGCTGCCTGTTCTTTCCTTTCTAATTTACAAAGCGTGTTGACATGTGCCGCTGACAGAATGGGCAGGCGGTTAATGTTACCGTGGCAAAGTGTTGGTTTTGAGAGTGTGCCAGAAGAAAGAGAGATAGTTGAGTATTTAATTTCCTCTTCTCTTAGATAGCTAGATAAACAAGCATTAGCTCTCAAGGTGAGCTGTCAAACGCAGCCTTTCGAATCCTTTGTTTTCACGGCAGCTCTTTACGTCTCTTTGCATGCTAGTCTGTTGTAGACTGGTGGTCAGCTGATAACTTGGTACATCTAGGGGTTCGCCATGGAGGTAAGTCAGTTAAAGTGAGTTTAACTGCTTGGACCTTGGATGTTACATAGTTGTTTGTGGGTTGTACTGTGGTTATGTAGCCCAAAATGTCACAGAGTTTTCATACAAACACAACTGGTGGCTCACTGGATCAGGTAAACATACAGGCTGTGTTTGACATGGGATAGGTGGGTTGCTCTCGTTTTGTTTAAGTGGTGTGTATTTTGTGAGTCACTCAGATGCCTCTTTGAATAGTGCTAAATAATATATGAGATACTGGTATGTCGTTTTTAAATGTAATCATTCCTTTCTGCAACATTTTAGAGTTTGACGTTTATTTTAACGTATTAGTTTGTGAACATAGTTCAGAATGGTCGTAAAGTTCAAATTTTAAAGCACAACACTATCACGGATCTGGAGGAAAAAAAGGTGCTGCTCCCTATTGCAGCTTGATTCCCAATTCCTGAACATGTTTTTCAGCTTACTTTCAGCTTTATTCAAGCACTGATATCTTGTTATTTGTGTGTTCAGGACTCCAAGCTGCCCCTCTCCTTACGGAACAATCTTCTTGACCTTTTTGGCCAGATTGAGCGCGAGTTTGAAAACCTCTACATTGAAAACATTGAATGTGAGTAACTAATCAAAAAGTCAAGGAAGTTTATAATGATTCCTTGGGTGCATACCTTACTGTATTGATCTTTAGGTGTTGAATGACTAACCAGTGTTTGCTTACTGATTCCCTGTCACTGTGCTAACATGACAGTACGCCGGGAAATTGACTCTCTGAATGAGCGTCTGACTGGAGATGGACAGACTATTGAAGGGGGAGACCCCACCAAGGGTGCTCTGAAAACAAAAGGTACAGTATTCCACTTGTCTCATTGCATTTAACAGATATTTTTGGCTCTTTGGAAATTAAATTGGAAAATATTGATGGAACTGACTGTCTCCCTTTAAATTGAATTATGTATGTCATTCCATGGTGGCTGGAAAATCCTGCTTCTAAGACAGACACCAAAGACTTGTAAACATAAGAGTTTTAAATAAATTTATTATCAGTGTACCATCTGTATGGCAGA
Organism: Naso vlamingii; assembly: GCA_029822935.1. Taxonomy (NCBI): domain Eukaryota; kingdom Metazoa; phylum Chordata; class Actinopteri; order Acanthuriformes; family Acanthuridae; genus Naso; species Naso vlamingii. Next base: position 16,671,653 of record JAPQLA010000013.1, on the reverse strand, counting down.
GAATTGTAAAAGAACACTAAAAAAGTCTTACTAGTTATTTAAAAAGTCATCCATGATCCATCATTTTTAAAAATATGTCATAAATAAAATGTGTAACCCTTCTTTTGCTGATGACCCTTACAAATTTGCAAGTCAGGAAATTAAAATAAGCAATAAATGAGTAAATATAGTTTGATAAGTTTGAATCTAATTTCATTGAGCTCTTGAGAGAGATGCCTAACACTGCTTCTCTAGAAAAGAAGCGTTATGGTTTTCTTTTATTAAAGAAATAAAAATAGAAAATAGAACCAGACTGTATCAGAGGGGTGTTTCATTAAGTTGGCTCTGGAAAGCATGGCCTTATGTGAAAATGCTCTCAGATGAAACTAACACTAAGTGAACCAGTGTTAAAGCGCTTTATAAGGCCAACTCAAAACTGTCGAGATCAGACTGAGTCAAGTTTTGATCAATAACTGCCTGTTTGTGACTTTAAAACACAGATCTGAGACTTCAGTTCATAATGGATAAAATTATCATGGAAAGACAAAACTCTGATGTCCACAGCCAGAGAGACATGCACAAGGAACATATGACACTGACAGTGAAATTACCTAAATAACAAATAAAACCACTGTAATTACCACTGCCAGAGACATATTTTTGGTCTGCAGTGCGCTCGCACTTTGACGCAGGAAGAGATAAACTCAGCTCCAATGAACTCCTTTGTTAGCTGCCTTGTCACAGCACTGCGGTTTTAATCATGGCATTGTCAGAAGTATTAATTTTATACATAAGCTGCGGATGTTAATGCAGAAGATGTGTGAGCATTAATATTTTCTAGAAACCACTGTGCAGTTGAATTTAGCCTCCTGGTCTTTCAGAGTGACATAATAGCCTCCATATAATGAAAACAGGCTTTAACAAACTCCTGTAATTTTAATAGATGACTTTCTTTTACCAAAAGCTTCATGTAATTGCAGCATATCTAAAAGTGCATATGTTGGTAAATTTTTCTAAATTTGCCATGTGACCTTCAGGGAGCGTTTCTGTCTGGCAGATGGGATAGGAAGGCTAACACGCAGGTAAACTTGAGAATGAGCCTGACCACGACAAAGATGGTCTGAAGTAGTAAGTTTCTGTGGTAACCTAGGTCAGACTTATTTAATCTTTATTTCCACTTCTGTAACAAAAGGGCTATGCCTTTGAAGTGTCGTAAACTGGTGACCCCTTTGTTTAGAGTTGATCGTTATTTCTGCTGCAAGTGTTTTTGCAGCGTTGCAGTAAGAGCCTGCAGCTCTTCATCTACATCATAATGTGGCTCTCTCTGTTTGTGCTCTTCCTTCCTGTGATATAAGCAGACTGATTCTGTAATGAAGACAATTCATTTTTAATCAAGTCTTCATCAGGAAACTTAGAGTTTTTATCAGCATTAACAACACAGCTCCAGTACAGCTGAAAATGAATGTACTGAAACAACCCTCTGAGCTTAAACACACAGCTCCATTCCTGCCGACCACATGGCGCCAATTCTTCTGCGCAGGTTTTTTTAAAAAGTCATTAACCAGATAACATTAATAGGAAATAACTAGAAACACACACAGCTTTGTATTGTTGACATGTGCACAATTGCCATGACATTTATTAGGCCATTAGTGCGGCAGTAAAACCGACCAATGAGTTTGTCACTAAGTGGCGAGTTTCATACAGTGTTCTTTGTCTCTGCATAATACAGCCAGCCACAGCACCAGTCAACTGTCACAGAAGCTGAAGACGACCTACAAAGCCTCTACCAGCAAGGTGCGTGACTGCAGCTTTGTTAGCCCATTATATAGAGCTCATGATTTATCATCTGTGTGATTATTAAGGCTTGGGGAATGGTAACAGACTATCAAAAGGCCCATTGTTGCAGAATGAGGGGATGTTAAATTACTTATGAATTCTTGTGTTTTTAAAGAACTGACGCTAAAATACATATGATTGAACTGACAGGGGTGAAGAAAACTTGATTAGCATTGATATGAATCAGCATTTACTACCAATGGCATCTCCTTTGACTTTTTCCTTTTTAATCTCTTACCGATGTAGCGCTTGTACACTTTCCATGGCAAAATAGGTGGACCTCGCAACTTCAGTGTGGCCACATGGGAGTTGTGGGGAGGAGATTCATGGGTAACTTCCTGAATGCTCTGCTTGTCACTAAGCATCGTGGGGGACAGCTGTGGGCTGTCTGTTTTTAACTACAGTCTGACCTTGACTCCTCATCTCTTCTCTGCTCTCAGAGTCATTTTGGTAAACGGCTGCATTTCCAAACCAAAAAATTTTTTAAGAAGAACACTGTAATTTTGAAATGCCACATATGTTACATTATTCTTTACGGTAAATCTTTTAATAATAGAGTAGAACATTAATTTCTTTGGCAAACACTAGAGCATCTTTGCATCAGCTGTGTCCCAATGATTTGTCAGAATCATAATGTCATAACGACAAAACAAATAACTGATGTTGAATTATAAAAGTCAAACATTTTCAGACATAAAGAGACAAGATTATCAGGAGTCAGAATGGTTCTGACAGACCAGCCTCAAACTCAGCAATATTCAATTAAAAGTTGTCTAAAAACTGTTCTTAAAGGAATAGTTCCAGAATTTTTTTCTATACTTTTGGCTTTCTTGCCAAGAGTTAGATGAGAAGATTGATACTAGTGTACTCTCCTGTCTGTATGCTAAAAAGGAAGCTAAAGCCAGAGGTCACTTAGCGAAGCGTAATGCCCAGATTAAGTCTGTTAAAGGCAGGTAAAGATCTCCTGAACGGCATCTCTAAGGCTCACTAACATGTTAAATGTAGCTTGCTTAATCCATACTAAAGCAGACGTGCACACGGCTGTTTCTTGTCTAGAACCAGCAAATTAGAGTCTGCAGTGGTGTCCTGGCAACTGCTTCTTAAAAAAAAATGTTAACATGTTAATTCTCAGTGTTCATGCTTTTTCTTACATGTTATTCAGTACACAGTTATGCCGTTATTTGCATTTGCCTTTTTTTCATGATGACATGCACTTTAGTAACGGTTGGATCTTCAAAACTTCATAAAATGCACATGAATTTTCACAGGTTTATGCGGGTGGAATAGGCCTGTTTTTTCATCTGGAGAAAAAAAGTGATCGAGCGCCCTTAACGGTGTGCAGCACAACACGGCAACACAGCACCACCCACCAAGTAAGGGTACGGTCGGCAGTGGAAACACAAGCCAGATCTAGGGGTACCGTTCCAAAGCGTACCATGCCGTACCAAACCGAACTGCACCACTTAGTAGAAATGTGGCTTTAGTTAAGCTAACAAGCTTCTGGCACTAGCATTATATTTACGGTACAGACATGAGTTGTATCTTATCTAACTCTTGGCAAGAAAGTGACGAAGTCATTCCCTTAATGTGGAAAAATACAGGGTGCTACAGTGTGAGTATTTTGTTTGCATAGACAAATGAAATTTTGAATGTGATTATATGAAAAATGATTCAGGAGTTCTAAGTGCATCTTATTTTTAAAAATCCTTTAGTTGTGTTTAACTTCAGTATTAAATGGCTTTTAAACATGTCTCTTACACCTCTATTTTATTTTCCATGTTACCTAAAAAGTTTCCCTCAATGTTGTCTTTTTAAACGAAAAAAAAAAGATCTAAATGCAGCCAAAGTCTGAGCTAGATGAAGAGTGGGACACAATCCTCTTCTTGATTGGACGTTACAAAAGAGGATACACAGGATCAAGGGAGGACTTCTTAGATTAACCTCCTGACAGAACTAGCTGCTATATAATAAACAGCTAACCTACCAGCTGCCTAAGAAACATGTTCAAAAACTAATTTTGTATTAGACTGACAGGACTTGAAACTAATGATCTGCACTAACTACATCCTAAATATACCTTGACTGGAATGGGTTATTCTTAATGCTCACTGCTCATTGTGTTTCAGTTAAGTGAAAAAAATGGGACTGTGTTGTACAGTAATGTGAATGTAAATGCAGCAGACAGAATGAGAACATCCATTAACACTGTCTGACACAAGGGAACCAGATGCTTCGCTGCTGTTTCTAATGACTACCAATGATCGAAGCTTATTGCTGTGGTCAGCCGTCTGCTTGCAGCAGCATGCTCAGTACAGGTTGTGACCGCTTTCTGACAAGTGAAACAACAATTCACGCTTTAATTTGATCATGTGAAAGCCTGCAGTCACTTATGGCCATGTGTAACCAGACCCTAGATATTTTTAGAGGTGCACCACTCATGTCAACGCTCAGTGATCATCTAGTTTTGTTTTGTTTTCTTTTTGTATCTAAGTTGGTCCTGCTGGTAGCAGTACCATAATAATATTATATTAGAAACATCTTTCTCTTCCTTTCTCTGTGTAGTCAAAAGCTTCTTTTTAGAGAAGGCTCCCCAAAGTTACCAGATGAGAAATGTGAAATTATCTTACAAGAGACTTGAAGTACTCGTATTTTGAGGAAAATTGTTGCACAAATAGGTGTTCAGGCTACCCAGCCGACAAGTTCTAAAACCCACATCGGACCCACGCCAGTCCTCGAACCAGTCAATGGCAAATTTAGGGACACGCAGCCCTTGTAGGTGATGTTGACAGGACAAAGTAAATTTCTATAGTACACTTGAATAATTGCAATGTGAACTAACTGGATCAAATCTTTTACAACGTAACAAAACATCAAGCTTGGTTCAGAACTTGATGCAAACTTTTAGGTGTGAGAGTCCAGCAAGTGATGAGCAGGGACAACCGTGTTTGGAACTGGTCCATTAATGACTAATGGCACTGTAGACTGCAGCCTCCAAACTGGGCTGCAGTGTACGTATACCTCGTGGACAATTACACAACCTCAATGTACTTCCACTAAATGTGTTTGATTTTGCCCCTGACTGTAGAGTCTTCCAGCGTTGTGCGAAGCATCCCAACAAAGACAGATTTATTTTGTTTGCTTTTTTTGAAACTAAGATCCTTCTCATTTCACCAGAAACAGCTATTATATCATTTTTGTCAAAGCCACCAGACTCCATTTACAGAAACAGTAATTGTATCTGTGTAATCTATACTCAACAGAATCAAAATGAACAGATAAAGAAACTATTTTTTTTTTAAAAGTCCATATCAGTGCACCTGTGGGTATTATCCTCTAATTTAAGGAACACTGTCTTTGTTCATTTTTATTTCTCTCCATCATGCCCTCTTCTCTTTCCTCCCTGCTCAGATTGTGTCCAGTTTTAAAGCCACCACAGGGTCCCGGGCTTTGTGCCAGCTGCTCAAGGAGTATGTGGGCCACCGGGACGGGATCTGGGACCTGAGCGTCACCCGGACTCAGCCAGTGGTCCTGGGCACTGCCTCCGCAGGTACACCAAGTCCTTTCACTGAATGTTTATTTGTGGCAATCTTCGCTGGATTATTCTACTGCAGCCCACATGCCACGTGTCCTGTTTTTGAATAAGAATAATGTGTCAAAACTAAAGGTGCTGTGTATAATATATTTACATCTTCATGTCACCGTCAAAGTAATTGGTGTAATTAGCAAAAAGTGAATGACTTAGTGTTGTCCACCCCTGCTCTCCCTTCACAGATCACTCAGCTCTGCTGTGGAGTATAGAGACTGGCAAATGTCTGCTGAGGTATGCTGGTCATGCAGGATCAGGTAACAGTTCATAATCATGAAATAAGTAAAGTATTCATACTCTGTTTATTGAGTTTAAATATGTTGTTATTTCAGTGTATCAGAAGGAATTGGTTAACATAATTGTCCTAATTGAGATGATGACAGTTGTGCAGCAAGTTCTGTCCCATCTCTTTTAATGAAACACTTGGTAAAACATATGCTGTAAGTTACTGTCAGATAAAACCGTGTGTCTGTTAACGTTTTCTCACTTGACTTGTTTGATAATATTAATCCTCAGTGGAACATATGTTCATCATTGTTCTCTTGCCTGCAGTCAACTCCATCAAGTTCCACCCCACAGAGCAGATGGCTCTCACAGGTATTTGCTTGAAAGCATGTGTTTATTTTGTTAAGTTACATTTAATATTCAGCATGATCATTCTCCTCATGACCATTAGATCATCTTCTCCCTGCCTGTGTCATCTCCAGCAGTTAGTTTTCTGTAGAGCCCAGTGTGCTGTGTGTGTAATTCATGTGAACTTTTGTTTCTACAGCCTCCGGGGACCAGACGGCTCACATCTGGCGCTACATGGTGCAGCTTCCTGCCCCCCAGCCACCACCAGATGTCAGTGTGAGTAACTCTGTTCTGTTCTCTTAAGTTTCTGCTTGAATGTCACAGAGTTTTGAGAGGTAAATTCCTGTGAAATGATTTAATACATGAACCAACTAAGGGAACATTGAGGGTGCATTCACACTAGGCAGTCCGTACCGTGCCTAAACATGTTTGACCCCCAAAGTCCACTTCGCTTGACTAGTGTGAGCATTCCTCTCCGTACTCAAGCATGGCACACTTTGTCGGCCCTGGCATGGTTGGAGGAGTGGGCTTCGGAACAGCACGGATGCACAAGCATGAGCACAGGCATGGAGCGTCGACACGGCTGTGACTGTTTGTGGAGGATTCACCTTAAATTCAGGCAGACAACCGCGTACAGTCTGGATAAAGAACAGCGGAAAAATCTGTGACTGTCTTTTAGATTGCAGATGTCAGAGAACAATTGAACAACGTCATTACAAGATGAAAAAATGCGGGGAAAAATACGGGTCGCACTCCATAGATCAGGAAGCTCAAGGGTGCTCAGGTGCGGTTAGACTGGAGCAATGTGAGTGCAGGGCAGTGGGGGAGAGGGGAAGGGGGACATTTGTCCTTTGGCACAATACGGGCCAACTGTGAGTGCGCCCCAAGTAACTTTACACAAAAGCCGGTTTGCGTTCTGTGACAGATTAATAGGTTAAACTGTTGTGTGTCCTTTTTACACCCACAGGCTCCTTGTGATGAGGACCAGGACTCTTCAGACAGAGAAGAAGGGGAGGTGGATGGCGAGGGCCCGTGCGAGGTCCCCACTGTCCGAGTCGCTACAGCAACCCTGAAGAGCCACCAGGGTGTAGTGATTGCAGCTGATTGGCTGGTGGGAGGCCGACAAGTGGTGACAGCTTCCTGGGATCGTGCTGCCAACCTGTACGAGGTGGAAACGTCTGAACTGGTTCACACACTCACTGGTATGTAAACTTACTGACATGTTATATTAAAGTGTTGCACAGTATAGTTATTTTTAATATTTGAAGATGTTTTTGTGTTTTGCATTGATTGTTTTCTTTATGTTCGTGTAATTTTTCACAGCAGCATATATTTTGTAATTTTAGGCCACTGTTTTTTCTCAACCAAACGTTTCATGTGAAAATGATTCTAAGTTCCTGAAATATTTTGGTAAAGGATATACAATTCTTTGCATTCACATGTGTGAAGGCTCACTAGAAAGATTCACCCAGCAGCCAGTTAACTTGGCTTAGAACAAAGACTAGAAAGAAGGAGTCAAGGCTATTATGGCTCTGTCCACAGGTGAAATCCTCCTACCAGCACCTCTGAAGCTCAGTAATGAACATGCTACAACTAATTTATTCCTAACAAAAACGTGTGTAAAAGTGTAATATTATCGATTGTTTTATGTTCCAGATTTTATCCTTGTTGTCTTGATTTATTTTTACAGGCAGGCTGGTTTCCCATTTCTGGTACTTTGCCAAGCTAAGCTATCCTGCTCCAAGAGGTTGCTTCAGGCTAAGAGTACAGATGTTAAAATGTTACATAATTCCTCATCTAACCCTTGCAAGAAAACGATCACGCATATTTTTCAAAACGTGGAACTGTGGAACTCTAAGACGACTGATTACTATTCAGCCCATTTTAATGTACTGTTCCTCCTGTTTCTCTATCATGTTATCTGTGGCTAACCGGGCCAAACTGACACACAAAACCAGTACTGCTGCCAGAATAATTGGTCTCCCCACACTCAACCTCACAGGGTTAAATAACAGGTCCATTACACGCATTGCAACCTCAATAGACTAGGACATCACAAACCCACTCAATCCAAACCTCACCCCACTGCCCTCAGGGTGCAGGTAGCGGACGCTGAGGTTTATAAGGCTCGCTTTTGAAAGAGCCTGATCCCTGCAGCCGTAGCAGCCTTAAATAATAGGCCCCGCTGAACCGACTTGGCTGTGTAAAGTTCATATTGTTGCTATGTGTTGTTGTATGTGCTGTTTTTAATATCAGTGTTATGTGTTTGCTGTACAAGGAACACAGTACTGTGAGCATGAATTTCCCCATGGGGACGAATAAAGTCTAACTCGAACTGACGTGCTCTTGTTACTAACTTACTGTCCGTAGCATCTGTAGTGTCTCCATGAAAACCTTTTGATGGCACAAGAAGTTGGGCTGGGAATCACCAGAGGTCCCACGATACATACACGATATATGAGTCACAATACGATATCGCAATATAACGGTATGTTGAATATTGCGATGTCATATATTGTGATTTTTTTCACCCCTTTCAACTGCAAATCATTTTTCTAAAGTAAAACTTTGTCATCATCATCTGTTTCACCTAATTAGATACAGTTTTCAGTCTATTCATCTCACCTCAGTAATTTTTTATTGCATTTTTTAATGCCTCACCAGACAGTGAGCACGTAGCACCATCTAGTGGACTGAAAAATCAATTGATTTTTATTATTTTTTTACCCAAAAAATTGAGTTTGTATGAGTGCCATTTATTATGAATTTTTGTTTAAAAAAAACATTGATACTTGGTGTCTGTGAATCGATAAAATATCGTCACACAAATTATTATAGTATGATGCAGTATCGGTTTTCTTCCCCCACCTCTAATAAGAAGCCATGGAATTCAGTACGTTTACTGTGGTGTGTGTTCATGCAGGACATGACCAGGAGCTGACCCACTGCTGCACCCACCCCACCCAGCGCCTGGTGGTCACTTCATCCAGAGACACCACCTTCAGACTGTGGGACTTCAGAGACCCGTCCATCCACTCAGTTAATGTTTTCCAGGGACACACTGAGTAAGTCTGTCTCTCATAACACACGCTGCTTGACCCCGATTGAACCATCACACACCGATTCTTAAAACTTTGAACAGTTTGAGTGAAACTTTCTGCAGTCTGTAGTTTGCCCACAGGGTGGTGCTGTAACATCTCTGTGGTCTTTCAATCCCTGCAGCACTTTCTGCTTTTTTTCTTTTTTCCTTTTACAGTGCCACATTAATTTACAGACCCTTTTGCTATAAGCCAAATCCTCCACTTGCCTCTCATTCATTACTGAGCACTTCTCCTCACTTCGACGGTTCGCTTCCCTTTCTCCTCTCTTCTTCTCTACCTACCTCTCTCACTCCCTCGCTCTCCTGTTCACTTATCTGTCCGTTTCTGCGTTAATCCCCCACTCTATGTATTTTGGCACTTTGCTCGCTGTTAACACTCAATTGCAGACACTCATTTCAAAATGATGACTGTCAGGCTTGTCTGTGGCTTTCATTGGCAGTGCTCTTTAAAAGGCGTGAGAGTGCGTGTGTGTTTATGTGCATATCTTCATGTGTGTGCTTGGCTGGCTGGTGCTCTCTAGAAGCCTTTGATTGCAAGTGGGGGGATTACATAGAGCTCATTATGTACGACCCTAACATGTATAATTCCCGCAGATCCCACTCTAATTCTCTCCCATAGACAATTGGTGTAATGAGATTAAGCACCAGTGTTTCACAGTTAACGACAGCCCTCCTCCTTTTCTTCCCTTTCATTCTTCCTCTCTTCCCAAAAGGCCATTGATTGTCTCTAAAGTAAAAACTTCCTTACAAGTCCGTCTATGGTGCATTTTAAGTGGCAAACTTACACAGACTGCTGCTTGCCTAAAACAGATAAATGTTTGGATAAAAGGTGACAAAACATGGGGCAAATGTTTACTGTTTAGCTGCAGAAACAGCAGCTTGAGAAACAGCAGCGCTGCCTCTTGACACTTGAAGTTTGAGTGTGAAAGTAATGAGTCACCAGAGTTGAACTGTCTTATTGCTCAGTGGGAGCTTTGACATGTAGGGCAGCAATGAAGTATTATTTTCAATATTAATTAATCTGCTGATTATTTTTCCATCACAGTATAGCACAATCCCACATGATGTCTCGAAATGTCCTTTGTCCGACCCCCAGTCCAGACCCTCTGATTTTAATTTATTATCAGAAGTCTTTTGTGGCAGCTCTATCAACAAGGGATGGGCATTTCAAGCAAAAGTGCTCTTCGTTAGTCGCTCAGCATTGTTTGACAATTATTCAAAAATTGCTGCACCCCAGACGCCCAACGCACAAAGCACAAGGCTGTTAAATTGTTTCTCTTTCCGTAAGTTCACCAGGTTTTCAGCAGTATGCGGCTCCAGCGTTGCTTTAGTCTGCAGAGCAGCTCTCTGTATTTTCCAGTTGCTAAAATAGCGGCAGGTGACGTCACATATGGTTCAATTGTAAACACTGTCCATGAATCCGTGATCAGAGACACTTTATCAACATTTGTCAAATGACTGTGCAGCGCACACGCATTACCGTCATATATAGTTTCTCCATCCTGCTAACGTTAGCTTAACCTGAGTTTGCACTGCACCTCATTTTCATTTATTCTTAAAGGAGTTCCACACAGAACTTTTTGATGGTTGTAGAAATCTCTGCAGGTTTCTGCTGTTATAATTTGCAGCATGTACTGGCTCTCACAGTGCTGTAGTAACTGTTAACATTATTCTGACCTCGTGTGGAAAACACTGTGCTGCTGTACGTTTTACAGGAGCCTGATAATAACACGAGACTACTGATGCATGTAATAACGCAGTA
>JAPQLA010000013.1:16593284-16604848 GCA_029822935.1 Naso vlamingii | reverse complement strand
AAAGGGCAAGCTGTTTGATTGTAATTTTAATTTATAGTGCCCCTTGTTTAAACACTGATTGAAGATTTTTTAACTTTCAAACCCAGAAGTAAAAAATACTCACAAAAGGGTTCCTTCAGACAAAATCTTCTCCATTCTGCAACATTGAATGAATATGTGAAAATCCTCTACCTTTAATTTTCAACTTTTCAGGCAGGAAATCAAAAACCTTGGTGAGAAAAGGTTTGTTTTAAGATTATTCTCAGGATTTAGTCAGCCCAGATGTTGCAAAAACACCTGATTTTGTAGCGGCACAAGTAACAAAAATGTGGGGGAAAAAAAACTGCCATGTTCCTTGTACCTCAAAGTGACATCCAATTAATTCTAACAGAATCGTGCTCAGCTTGGCAGCGTCAGCTGGTGTCGGTCACAGCCTGAACCCAGAGTCAAGTCCTCCATCCCTCCTAAAGGCCTTTTCATTGATGACATTACAGAGGTGAGAGGAGGTGGCAGCTCAGAAAGGCCTGGAGAGCAAAGGTGGAATAGACCCTGGCAAGCAGCCCAGCACTGGGTCCCTCCCTCATGCCTCCTCCCCCTCCTCCCCCTCCTCTCCTTTTGTTCTTTCTCCTCACTTCCCCTTCACCTCGCTTTGTCAATTCATGTTTCCTCTTCCTCTCTGCCCATCTTTTTAAGTCTGACTCTTTAGATTCTGGTCTTGCTTTTCATTCCTCCCTTTCTCTGCTCTTTTCTCTTCCCCCTATAACCAGCCGGCCTCCTCCTCTCGCATTGTCAGGTTTCTCTCTCTCTCTCCTATGCTGGTGTGTGATAGAGGGCAGTGATGTGCCAGGACTCAGAGCCAACAGTGAGTCAGAGCCTATAATTTCCTCATCCTGTAAACTAGAGTGGTGAAACAAGATAATCTACATCATCTGACACAAGAAAACGGGTGTTATTTACAGCAGTGGCTTCCTTTGTAACAAATAAACCCTTTGCACTCCTTTTTTCTCTGTTTATATGAGCTAATATCTAAATACATACACCTGCATTTCTCACGTGTTGCTACTCATTTTTCTTAGTTTACATGCACAGTCATACACTCTTTTTCTTCAGCAGGGAGTTGAGTGCCATCATCAGTGTGGGCCTAATGTGGCAGAAAAACGGGGCCAAGGATCTCGCTCCTCAGTCAGATAGAACATCAGCGCAACCTGCCACACAGCAAGACGTGGGCTGGCATGTGGCCGGCTGCCTTCCTCCTGGACGCGCTTCAAGATTAACGCCACTCCATATAGCTGCATTTGGGAATTTGTTTTCTTTTTTTTTTAACATCCGAATCTGTTGTGTGTATTAATCTAATATGCTCCACTTGAAATATATCCCAGGTAGAAACTGCTCAGAGCAGAAACTGCTGCCGTGGCTGTTGTGTTCCTCAACCACCTGGTGTCTTTCCTGCATTAGTTCTGATCAATTTACTTACAGACGCCTGGGGCCTCTTCATCGCTGGATGTCTGAGCTGAAGTTGAACAAGGACAGGGATCAAGTGGGTTTACATTAGGTCAATGACATGTTATCCTTTTTTTATTCTAAAAAACAAATTATATGCAGAGATATGTAACGAGCTGCTTGTTAAATATTGCAAATGATCATGTTCTTGATATCACTTGCCCTTAATCTGAACAGATAATGATGCATTACAGGGATTAGCTCTTCACCTTAAGCTTCAGACATTTGTTTTTCATTTTACTCATCTGCTCTGTGTCATCACTCTACCTGAACTCCTCTGACCTCCTGCTGCAGGGTGTGCTTGCAGCTGCATCACTCCAAAAGTGAAGCCACGAGATCTCAGTGTTTTCCCATCATGCCTCTGTATTTTAGGACGGTAAAAATCCTATTGCTCCCGTTATATTTGCCCAATAAGTGATACTCTCTGTACTCTCTGTCCTAATTGGTCGCTCTACCCTGCGCTTGGTAAGAGCCGATTAGCTGATCATGCCTTATCTTCTGACTCGCCTCTGCCGACAACAGTGTCTGCAAGCGACAATGTCAGTCTTCTCAAGCTCAAACTGAGACAGACCAGTTTACTCTGCCACAACTTTCCCTGCAACTGTTTCATCTCAGTTTAAAGTGGACTTAAAAGAGAGAGCAACAACAAATGCAATAAAACACGAGACGGAGCAAAAACAGGTAGGGAAGGCTGCAGCGGAGTTGCTTCCCAATAAATCTCATGCTACAGCTAATGTTAGCTTGTTAGCTCGATAGCAAAGGTTACCAACTGCAGCCTTAATTAATATTTGATCAGCTTTAATGAATAAGAGGAGTTAAAGTAAAAAAAAAACCCAAACATTAAAACTGTTCCACCGACCTTGGACCAATTTACACGTATGTATCTTTGAAAGATCAGAAAGCTTTTGGTGTCAGATAATCTGTGTAGCGTAATTCCAAGTATGTAAATGCATCTGTTTCTCCAAGACACATAAATAATAAAATAATAAATAATAAACACTCTTACAGGATTGGTCCCTGTACGTAGGACAATAGCAGCAAAACTTACACAAAATACAAATTGCTGTTTTTTTTTCTTTTTATTAAACTGACAGAAAAAAAAAATGGCTCCAGTCCTGAAGATTCAGACACGTTTGTTCAAATAGAGGATACGCACCAAACTGTTGTACATCTTATCTGATCACTGATCGGTTTAGAAATGAATGATCTACAGTGATGGAGTGTAGTGAATGAAAACTCTTTAGAAAATAAAGCCTTTGTCTCACATGCATTTCGTAACGTGATTCAGCCACCTGTCTGTGTCGATGGCAGGCATCACAAACTAAGACAAAGACGTGTCCATGTGAGCCGAAAATGTTGGCAGGAATGAAAAAAGAGGCTTATGACTTATAGTGAGCACTCACACAACAAATTGTTACACTCTGTGCAAAGGCTAGCATCACGCCTTGCTAGTTAAGTGCAGCTTCTGTATACAATTGCCCATTTCTGCCTGGTAAATAAACACAGACTGTCAAAACACTTTAACTAATAAATCTGCATGCATACAGTGAGAGGAAAAAAAAACTTCCTCACATTTTATTTCATTTGAAAGCTGCACTAAAGTTACACTTCACTGTTTAAATCAAATTAGCATTTTATAGCCTTATCTTTGAAGCTGATATGGTAAACTTGCTAATAAACAACTATTAGCAATAGAAAACAACATTAATAATCAGTTTCTAAACACCTGATGAATGTAAGAACTATACTTACTCTCCTTTTAGTTTTGTTTTTGGTCTCCAGTGGCTTGAGGCAAATATCTAGCAGTTCTTGTAAGGGGGTAACAATACATTTTAACAACAACACGATGAGTACTACGATACATGGTTGGTGATACGATACAAGAATGATATGGGCTCATTTAGAGCGATATGATTTGGTACAATTGAATGACTAGAAATTGATGTAGTAATGTTTTTTGCTGAAAATAGAGGAAAGGAAAAATGTCTATTTCTATGCAGTGGTGCAGAAGGTAAAACAATGAAAAAGCTTGATAAACTGAACTACACAAACATTCAGTGCAAGGCCTCAGTTCAATCTGTGTGGATCACAAATGAAAACTGAAAATCTCTTTCTCCGTTCTCTTGGTGCTTCCATGATCTGCCACTATCACGTGCTGCTGACGGATTACGCATGCCTTAAACATCGGAGAATGAACCAGATTAACGTTTAAACTATTTACCATTAAAAGTGTGAAAAATACATCCACATAGAAATACAGGGCAGTAATTCTTGGCATCAGTTTTTGCTTTGGAAAATGATTTTAGATCGATACAAGTCACATTAGAACATGTTCCCAAACTTTTCAGCCCCGCAAAAAATCAGTGCCAGAGACTGGGGACCCCCATCGACCCTGGAGGTGGCATATAACGTTGTGCACAGTCACGCACACACACTGTTGGGCCTATGCAAACACAGCATCAATACAACTCAAAAGAACGACAGCCTAACTGCCATAATATTATTTTAAAGTAATTTAAGAAAGAATATAGCCAGAATTTATACAGTAATGGGTTAAATATGCAATTTTAAATATTTAAAAATTTATTTTTATTTTTTGGAAGGCATCTTTCGCCCCCCCCGGGGTGTACCAATCCCCACTTTGGGAGCCACTGCACTAGAAGGACAATTTGCATTTTCCCTGTCAATGTAGTTTGACCGTACGAACATAAATCGATGCAATGATACGTCGATGTATGTTCACCCCTAATTTTTAGCTGCTTAGTCCTTCATTATATTCACTAGCTAGTTAAGTAGTTAAATTTTATATCTGATCTGTTGCTGGTCGGGGAGCATACAGTGAGTTTTTCAGAGGTTTAATTCCACTAATAACAGCAGCCTGCTGAATGTTGAGCCTGAAACCAAACAGCAAAGTTGCAGGCTGCAAAACCAAAACAACAAGCTGAGACAAATAAAGAAAAAGGAGACACAAAATATGACACATGAACATAAAACTTGCAAAATAAAATAGGAAAAAGACTAAACTACACTGTAAACCATGACAGATTTGGAATGCCTTACGGGCCTATTTTGTTCAACTTTAATTATTTTTATATATTTATTTTTATATCCACCTCTCTGTCTCCTCTTTCCCTCTCTCGCCCTCCCCAACTGTTTGTGCTTGTAGACAGTTCGGTATCTATCTCCAAGGTAATGTGGAATGTCACCAACAATCCTCCTGCTGCCTTCCCTCTGAAGTCAATATTGTGCCAGAAACACAAAATGTCAATAGGAAAATTTTCTCCGCTGCTGCCTGACCTAGAAGCTTGTGGATGCTGGAAGGGGCGATGATACTAATGTGTGTGTGTGTGTGTGTGTGTGTGTGCGTGTGTGTGTGTTAAGGAAAAAAATAAACCCAATTGTATATTTTATTGTTAAACAAGAAGGCCCTAAAGGGAATTGATGACTGAAGATTCATCAGCGATTACGGTCAAAGGCCTTCCTTCCATAACGCTCCCCATATGCTTCCATACATCGTACCTTAGTTAATCTGGTGAGTGTTAAGCTGAGGCAGCCATGTTGATTGTGTGTGTCCATGTGTGTCTCCGTGCTCAGGGTAGCAGGGGATGGATGTGGGCTTGATTTTGCTCCACCCTCAGGAAAACACACACACGCACACACTTCAACCCACCACCCTCACTACCTTATCACCCGCCTGCAGAGCGGCCCAGGCAGCATAAAAACGGGGCCATGTCTTATATTTCTTTATAGAGGTATTTAACAATTCATTCTCCCGAGTTTTAATAGTGTCTGCCCTCTGCCCAGATATCTCCCCCTCCCTACACCACCACCAGCCCACCCCTCCCTCTCCCCGTCCCTCGCCTGCCGCCAAGCATGAGGCTTTTGAAAATGGATATCTATTCATTTGGTGGAAACGTTGCCTTTGGGGGCTTTTTAGATTCTCAAAAAGCCAAACTCCTTTAAGAGGGACAGATTTCCCCCTTGTTTGTTCTCCGTATGACGCATAGAGTCACTCACTGCTAAAGCCTTTGCTCCTTCTCTCTGTCCTCCTGATCCGTATCACGAGAAGAAAAGTAAAAAAGCAAGATACGAAAGTGCTGGTACTCAGATCTTTCAGCGTTTTTTCCGTTGTCTTGTCTTTTATTAACAGAAAAAGGTGTTGCTGCATCATGTGATGACAACAAAGAGCAGCGCAGAGAAGTTGAACTGTGTACAAATTTAGTGAGTGCTGTGAAACACTCGAGCTCCTCGCCTCTAACTACATCCAACCTTTTCTCGTGTGATGGTCAGATGGCCCTACAGCTTGTAGAACAGATTCCTCACAGTGTGTGTGTATGTGTGTGTGTGTGTTTGCGTGTCAAACTTTTCGCCTGAACAGCAGGGCCTTGTCAGTCAGATCAGACAGACGGGCTGCAACATGCAGCCGTCGTCATCCTGAGAGGAGGTTTTTTTCCTTTTCAAACCTCAAGCTTGATGTTAGCGAGTGAGAACAAAGGCAGATGAAGGAGCACAAGGGAGAGAGAGCAAGTGACAGACATTGTGCAATTGATCTGTCTTTGCCACAGCTCGCCCAACCTTCTTTCCCTCGTGTGTGAGAGGAGGGGGAGATGGGATGCTGCACCACGGGTTTCCGACAGCAAAGCAGAGCTCAAGCAGAGATTCCTCATTAGGCCTGAAAAGGTGGAAACCAAGACGATGAGCATGTGGTAAGGATCAGAGTCGGGGATGAGCTACTACAAGAATGATAGCCTCACCCAAAAAACCAAGGACAATATTTCCTAGTGGTGATGCTAAACATAGAAGTGGATCATTATTATTATTCTTTTTTTTTTTCCTATTCTCCACCCGGGGTTACAATCAATCCCTCTGGCCTAGTTTTTCTGTAAGGAACTGTCCCACATCAAAGGCCACAGACAGCTTGGAATAAACTGTGCAGCACAAAGAGATTTTAGCCAGCGCTACTCCAGGAATGGAAAAGTCATTTGATCTAACACTTTGGTCAGGACTGACAGAGCTCAACAACTATATAAACAAACTGATGAAATTTTGTCGAGACATTTATGATCCCTGGAGGATGAATCTCACTGACTTTGGTTATCTCCCAGCATTTTCTCCAACACCACCAGCAGGTTACATTTTTCACTCAACTGGTTGAATATCTTAACAACACCTACCAACTTGATGGATTGGAACAAAAAAGTACACAAAAAATGAAAAAAAAAATTGTCTCCTTGATCTACCAAAACAAATCAATGACATTTGGTTAAAGTTGCCACTGGACTGATAATGTCCGTACATGTACTACTCCCTGGAGGGGCCTTTGGTGAGGAAAAACTGTCCTGTATTTTTTAAAATTAAATAAATAAATAAAACAAAGTGTCAATTAGATAACAATCTGCATGAGAAATAAAGAAAAAAATGTGGTCATAATAACTCTCTGCTTATAGTAATCAATTTGATGACGTGTACATTTGCTAGGATTAGTCTTGTTATTAATGTGTTCAGAGACTCTACAAACACAGATGTAAGGTTGTAGCACCATAAAAGCTGTCACAGTAACTCAGTGTGTAAATCATACAAGGACAATCTAGAGGCCCTGTGTTCGCTGGACCTCGGACGCTCTGGGGAGGTCCGGTTCATGCCCCCCTCCCAGGAGAAAAATCTGAGTATCTTTAAAGTTAAATGCATCAATCTGGTGTACTTTGAAATAAAAAATAAGAAAAATAAAGCTTTTCCTCCTGGGCATAAATGGATCTCAGCACAGCCGCGTGCTTCAGTGAATCCCTACAGCATCAACTATTTTGCTTGTTTTTAAACCTTTCATCCCTAAGCCTCACTCAGGCCGCCTGGAATTATTTTGTTGTTTTGGCTGTAAGATTATCGAAAAATGTGAAATGAGTGAATGCTCTTGCCCCCTTTTCATCCTGTAATGTCCTCTCACAAATATTGTCAGTTTCTGTTTTTATGTTGACAAACTTTTCAAGAAAATCAGTTTCTGCTGTCTCATTGCTTCTTTCTTAATGTCCCATAGCTCTCATTCTCTGCTTTCAGGAGCCATTTTTATTTCTTTAATTGCATCAACGGTGTAGGAGTTACGGTTGAGAATCACATACCTGTTGCATTGCCCTCTTTTGAAGGATACCAAGACTTAATTAAAGGGTACAGTACCCCCTAGTTTTTAGGGCATTTCTGCTTTACTTAGATAGCGACAGCAGGAGAATGACAGGAAATGCAGGGGATAGAGGGGAGGGAAATAATTCAGCAAAGGGCCAGAGTTAAAACTGAATCCAGATCAAATACATGATGTGCACGCTCCACCACACAGGCTTGTGTGCAGTACCACAATATGGCAACTATGTGAATTAAATGTCCACATTTTTGACTCTTATCTCAAATCATGTTGAAAGACTCTGTCAGCTTGTCGCTCAGTATCTGGACAATATCAGAGGAAACCATCAGACATTTTCAAACAATAACTGACATTCCCACAAAACTGGAAAAAAAAAAAAAAGCATGGCGACATCTGTGAAGAAAAAGGGAAAGTATGTTTTTGCCAATGGAAGATAATTCATGGATAACATATAACTAGAATGAAATTGTGTAACCCAAACTTTTGTTTATGCTAATATCATATGTACCATGATTGGTTACATCTGTGCAAAGTCACTAATGCTCTTGAGCCTGAATCCAAATATTTATTTGGAAAATGAAACGCCACATTCAAGCCAAAATGAACTAAAGCCACTGAATCACAACCACCGACCACAGATGTTAAGCGCGACTGACTCTAAAACTCATTACCACTCTAAATTCTCTTCATCTGATCAAACAAGGACAGCCAGTTAGGACAACACAGACGCTATCAGGGCCGAGCCCATGTGTGGCTCCATGTTTGGTGAGGTTGTAACCTGGAAACTTTGCTTGCCAGGTTCCCAAATAACCTTCACCAGCCCCCTCCGCATGGTTTCTCTGTGGTTCACCCGAGTTCTCCGCCTCAGAAAGACAACAGCATGTCTGCAGTGTTTATTCAACTGAACCATCACTGATTCTGCTGCAGGTTTTAAAACAGATCTTTGCCAGAGGGGCCAATATTAACCTGTAGCTGTCAGACATGAGACACATTCACAGGTGATGCTGTCGTTCATCAGCTGCCTATGTTTCTATTGCAGCTTAAGAATAATGTCTTATCTAATAAGGTGATATGCAACTTATTAAAAATTAAATATTTTAAAAAGGGCAATAGTCTACTTTGCAACCGCTTGCAATGCAAGCTTAAGTGGTAAATAATATGTTGTTGGTGATTCAGATCATCAAATGTAACAGCTTCACCCTTGGTCCACGTTACAAGCTTTCACCAAGTTTCATGAAAATAGGGCTGGAATATTTACCATAAATCTGCTGAGTAACAGACTGAACAGAAAACATAACCTCCTTGATGGAGGAAATAATTGCTGTAATTATCATCACTGAGAAAATAGAAATACTGTTATTTTGCATTTTATCTTGGCCAACTAAGAAAAAAGCCATCATTTTTATTCTCGGGGATATTGCTCCACACGGCTGCTCCTTGACCTCTGCAGGAATTGTTTTATTCATTTCTGCTGTACTAGACAGTTCACAGTGTAAAGTAGCTGGATAGACATCCTGTTCCTGAATTTGTCTTTAAAATATGCACAGGGATGGAGAGATGACAGAGAACGAGCGGTGGAAAAAAAAAAAAGGTTCAGGGTGTCAACGGTTGAAGCGCGTCTAAGTCATTTTGGTATAAATCCCCTCTGATTAACCTCCACGGTGGAGATAAAAGCAGCGATATGCCTGGAACGACTTAATAATGTCAGGCACAGTGTAAAACACACACCAGCGGCTTTATACATTATGCACCAAAGGCCAGCAGAGGGACTCCTGCGAAAAGATAACATGATCTACCCTCGAGAGAGAGATGGAGAGAAGGGAGGAGAGCGACAGAGAGGGGAGACGAACAGGCAGGCACTTAGAGAGGAACACAGGCTGGATGGAGACAGAGGAGGAAATGAGAGGGTCAGCAATGAGGATTTAACAAGAGTCTATCATCTACAGTATGCAGTTAACTAAGGGAGGATGGAGAAGGAGGAGGAGGAGGAGGAGGCCACTCCAAAGGTCCCTGAGGGCTGTTCACACAGCTCCCAGTAATCTGCACATGATTCAGCAGAGAGAGTGAGAGAGAGACCGGTCCGGTCCAACGCATCATTTAGGAAAGAAACTTCAGGTATACAAATAACACATAATGATGTATGAAATACTTGCACTCTAGTAATAAAATGTCTTGTATTAAGCAGCTGCCTCAGGGATTTATTAGTCACTTGAAAGGGAGAAGCACCCCATTAATAAATGCATTTCAACTTCAGCCAGTGGTCATGAAAATGAGGCAGTTATGAATACTGGAGGGTCTCCTCTTAAAGTGACTTCTGATCTGATTTCCTTTCAAGATTAAAAACTGAAATCATGCAAATACATACCAGCTACATCTATCCATTAACAAATGAATCATGTTTTTTTAAGATATTGATATTTTTAGGGTTATAGCTGCAAGAAGTGAATATTTGGGAATTTTCAAGATCTTTGGCTTGCATGTGTTAATATTTAAGAACAAAATATTGTGAGGGTCCAGTGTTATCAGTTGCCCAACACATATTCAGATACTCTTAGGGGAAAAGTTAGACTAAAACTACACACATTTCTTGCCTTTAAAACATGTCAAACAGAAACTGGTCGCTGTGTCATTATTAGACTTGCTCTTAAACAAACACGTTTTGCAAGCTCATAAAAGCCATCTTATTTACAGAAATTCATTAAAAAACAAAAGTCTAAACAAAAGTTAATGGACAAGCACAGATTAGATCAGGGCCATGTTTACTGGCTTTTAATAAGCACACAAATCAGTGTTTAAACAGAGATGCATGCACATAACACAGGTTGCTTACTAAATGAATCTTTTCCCATCTGATTCATTTGAGGAAATATGTACTTGTTCTAAAAAACAAAACAGTGCTCATGTTCTGTAAGTTACTTTGAAAGTTTTCAAATAATGATTTATAGGAAGCTTTCAGCTATGTGCTGGGAAAACATGAGGCTGCTCAACCATGTAGCTGTAAATCATGCGATTATTTTCAAGAAGAATATGGTTTACAGAATATTAAGATATTTTTAAATATCAAATGTTGCCAGCAACATTTTCTCTTCGATATGCTTTTCCTTGCAGGCCTGATTGAACACGTCCCCAAGCTGTGTCATAGGTTGGTTTAGCCGCTCCTGAGGGCAGAGCGATGCAGGTTTTACTCCAGGGTTCACTGTCAGTGATACCCGACACCAGACTGGTAGGATTCCTCAATTCATATATGTGAAATAAAATAATAATAGTCATAATGAAATAATATTTACTAGCTGTGGTCAGAAATAGACTTCTAGAGGTGAGGGACCATGGGTTTTTAATAAAAGCCACATAATGGAATGTTGTCTGTGTTCATGAGCTTATCAGAACATCTCTGAACTCAAATCCCCCAACAGAGAATTTCTGTCTGGAATCTGTAATATTTTACACCAGACAGAGCAGAGACACACAAACAACAAAAACAACCAAATGGTGTTTGCTGTTTCCACATGTGGAGACGCTGCAGCTTGGGCTTTCAAACATTCGGGAGAACGGCAGGATCTAGCATCGCTTTTTATGTGTTGAGAGAGCCGAGCCATTCAAATGGCTCCTCTGAAGCGCTGGATTGGACGGATGGATTGTGTCGGCCTCCGCCCAGACGCGACGGCCGCACCTCCATCTCTGCTGCTCTTGAAGATACCGCTGTGGCTCTTTTGGCGGGCTCGACCCTGGCAATCAGCGAGACTTCAAACCCTGGCGCCGCCCTTTGAACAGTGCCCGTGAACGTCTGTTGCCAAGCACCGCTTTCCCCTCGCTGTGGAGATTAGAGACGCAGACGAGGGGAAACACTGCAGCTTTCAGATGCTTTTCTGTCTCCTTGTTAAGCAATGCCTGCAACATAATGTACTGTCAAGGGTACAATGTGCTGCTAATAGAAGTGCAGAAATAAATCATACTC
>JAPQLA010000013.1:16334879-16349632 GCA_029822935.1 Naso vlamingii | reverse complement strand
TGTGTTATCTTAGCTACCTGGCCTTGGTGAGCGCCCTGGCTTGTGGGGCAGACTGGGTGTTGATTCCTGAGATGCCCCCAGAGGACGGATGGGAGGATAAGATGTGTCAGAAACTGTCTGCGGTAACACAGTCTAGTTTGTTCCCTGCAGTGAACCCACTGAACCACATTGTGCTGCTGTCGAGATGCTATATAATGTGTCCTAGCTGTCTTGTTTAACATGACAATGTTGTTATTATTCTGCACATTTTTTTCAGTACTCCACAAGGAGTCAATCCTGACTTTTTTTTTTTATCAGAGAAGACTGATATGAAGGAAAGTGTTCAGTCTCAGTCGTCTGGTGTCTTATTGTGTTTTTCTGCTTCGGACACATGCCGTTTTTCTGATTCAGACCCGTTCCAGGGGCACAAGGCTCAACATAATCATAGTTGCAGAGGGAGCCATTGACAGACATGGGAAGCCTATTACCTCTAGTTTTGTCAAGGATGTGAGTACCTGAGTACAAAGAGAGGGGAAACCAGAAGCATGGAGACCCGACAGATGAAAATCAGTCTTCTGACTCACAAATAGCCTAAATATTCTGTATTTACAGTTTTTTGAATCAGAATAGTTAACAGGATGTTCCTGTGAGTGAAAAAAAGTCCACCTTATTCCTGATTAGAGAACCGTATCATCGTGCCAAGTCCACGATAATGCAGGAGAGACAAGCAGTAAGGTCGGCAGGATGTCGCTGATTACAAAGTGCCAACACAGTCTTTCGATATGAAAGAATTTGTCCCCAGCTCCCCGGCCGTTTGCATCGTCTGGCCCCCGTGCTTCTGAAAGACCACGTCACAGCCAAAGTCTGAGTTTTTCTGTCATGTTGTTTCTCCACCACCCCTCCTTGTAGAACCGAGCAGGGATGAAAAGGCTGAATATCATAATTGTAGCCGAAGGGGCGATTGATCGTAGCAACAAGCCCATTACCACTGACTATATCAAGAATGTAAGTACAGAGCTTTGTGTCAAAGTGTGGCAAGTTCCAGCTTCGACTGCCTCCTGTATGACTTCTACTGTACTGCTGCCCTGGTGTGGCTTTGACTCTGTCGCTGTGTTTCTGGAGTGCTCTGTCAGACACACTGTAGTTTGGTAAGACGGCTTTCACCACATTCTACTTCTGCTGTAAAACTCTGAGCGGGCACCCTCACTAAACCTCACACCTGGACATTTGCAAAAATCAAATGTCACTTATGTACAACTGCCTCACATAGTTATATTAAAAATCTTTTGACACTTGCACACTGTACATTCGCTCATGAGAGTATCACTGTACGCTGGGACGCTGCACTAACTGTTCCTCATTTGAAGGCAAACATGTCAAGCATCTTGTTTTCTTGTAAAGCACCCAAGTGTCTCCATTTAATTTAGCACTTCCCGCCTGGGATCCTCTGTGATGTTCAGTATTAAAAGCTCCCCCGCTAACATGACTGAAAAACAAGAATGGCTTGCTTGTGCTTTGCTGTTTCCCCTTCTCTACGGCTTCTCTACTGTGTGTGTTTTGGTGTGTGGTGTTTCTGTCCACTTATGCACTTCTGCACATAAAGTTGTTTCACATTACAGTTCTATTGTGAGCACAATTTCCCATTTAGCTTTATACTAACATGCATGAGATACATTAAGGTTCCATTATTCCAGTTAACAGGATTGTTTTTCATTAGAGGAATAAGAATAAATATTGCCACAATATTTGCTGAATTATGCTGAAACCTGTGCGTTGTATTTTCTCAGCTTGTTGTCAAATGCTTGGGTTTCGACACGCGAGTGACAATCCTTGGACACGTGCAGAGAGGAGGGACCCCCTCTGCTTTCGACCGCATCCTGGTAGGTCCGCCACTTTTTGATAATTGAATCATCTTATCATTTTCTCGCAAAATACCAAACAACTGCTGGTTACAGCTCCTCAAATATCAGAGTTTCTTGCTTTTCTTTGTCATAAACGATACCAAAATGATAGGAATGCACGCTATTACCTGCACGTTATCGTATCAGCCAACATTGGCTTTAGAATTATTAATGGATTTTTGTTGATATAATAACAGATAAAATAACAGGCTGCTGTTTCCTTGATTAAACGCCTGAGTCGACGCCATGTCTCACATGTTCCCTGTGTTCAGATGTTATGCTTACAGACTTTGTCCCTTGTGAAACAGGCCAAATTTGCCTTGGTTGTGGGTTTTGTTCTGATTGTCTCAGGGAGCGTCGTCCAGTTTAAGTAGGATGTATCTTATTTGTTTTGTTTAAAAGCAGTTGTCATGAATAAATATGACATGTTTTACATAACTTAATTTCAAGTATTTTCTTCTTTTGCACAAGGAATGAATATTACATAAGTTTGAGCTTTGTATTTTATGCCTGCGTTTGCCGGAGGTCCAACATGATAAGAGTCTGTATAATAATACTGTCTGTAAATTCCACTACAGAAGAGACTTCATGATCTCTGCAGTCGGTATGGTTCTGATTATCAGCCAAGTGAGTTGTAAAATGTCAACATATTGGATATTGACAAAAAAAAATCCGGTATTGTGCATTCCTACAAAATGATTAACTTCTCGGTTTTGGTTGAATGAAGCATTTTCTGTGTGCTGTACTTGAGGTATTTTGTGGTAATAGTGCAGTTGTCCAGAGCATTTCCTGTTTAATCCTTTGTGTGTCTGAGGAGAAATAGTCTCGGGTTTTAGGTTAAGCACATTAACAGATTTACTGCTCAGCATGTGAAACACTGCATCACAGACAGTGTGCGACAGGACTCTTAATGTTTACAATGAGAAAAAGGCAGAGACAAGGTTTGGAGAATGTACTACAATTTTATATCCAGTGTGAAAAGAAGAAGAGATCACTGTTTCGAGGAAGAATGTGTTGATAAAAACAACATTGCAGGTGTACAGGAGGAACAAACAAGTTGATAGAAAGGATGATTCAGTTTTGTCTGTGTGTGTTTGCTCACACAGGCCAGTCGTATGGGTGTGGAGGCTGTTCTCGCCCTTCTCGAAACTACAGCCAACACGCCAGCCTGTGTGGTTTCTCTTTGCGGCAACCAATCGGTGCGCCTGCCTCTGATGGAGTGTGTACAGATGGTAAGCTGTGGACTGGGCTGGAATCAGGCCAAGACTGCTGCACACACACACACAGACACACACACACACACACAATTACAAAAGCACACAAGCTGAGGAGAGGGAAACTGTAAAGTACGTCCAAACAAAAACACTGGGAAATGACAGTGCAGGACTCGGAGAGGCAGAGTCAATGGAGAGGGACTGAGGAGCCAAACAGCACAGCCCATTGGGCCTGGAGAGGCATTAATGTTCACAAGAGTGCTGTAGTGTTTGAGAGGCTGTTGTATGTGGTTAATGATTATCTGAAGCATTTGGCAGGGTTGGGGATGACCGCCTGCAGGATGATGACGTACTGAATACATTACACACACTTTGTATAAACTTTGTGTGCACTTTACTGTGTGAACAGAGACGCTGTACCTCTTGGTTGTTGCTATATTTATTTATTTGTAGGTATGAATTAGCAAGCGAGAGCATGCACTTCTTTGGGTAAAGAGGGAGGAATCAGGGGGTGGGGGGGGCAGGATCAAGGGCACTCCTTTTTTAAATTATACTGTGTGCCTCCCGTATGTGTTCTATATTATGTATTGTGTAGGGCCTGACCGATGTGAGATTTTTGGAGCCCAGGCCGATACCGATATTAGGGATTAAGAAAATTAATCTCATATTTCAGCTGATATTCTATATATAATATTTTGAATGTGGTCATCCAAGGCGTGTGATGTACGAGAGAAAACTTTGTCCCATCATCAGTGCTCTGCTCAGTCAACACTTGTTACTAATTAAAATGGACTGCCCTCTGCTGGACAACTTTGTGATTACACCATTTTAAATTACCAGGCCAAAGAAACAGTTTTAATGTTGGCAGTTAATGGAGAACCTACATGCCGATACTGATACATCTGCAATAGGCCATATCGGCCAACCGATATATTGGTCGGGCCCTGGTATTTAAACTGTCTCGGTGTCTGTCACGTTATGTTTACCTGTTGTTGTATGTTTATGTAATGTATGTTGTATTTTATCTGTCAGAGGGACTGCAGATGAAAATTAGCTTAAAGCTATATTGTAGGGGTGGGAGAAAAATTGATAGAGTGTAATGTTGCGATATTTTGCATGATGATATTGTATCGATTTATAGACATCAAGTATCAATATTTTATCACGTATATTCTTAATAAATGTTGCATGTACAAACTCATCTTTTTGGGTGATAGAATAATAAAAGTCAACTGACTTTTCAGTCCACTAGATGGTGCTAAGCATCTGATGAGGTAATTAAAAATGCAACAAAAAAAGATGAATAGACTGAAAACTTTCTCTTATTAGATGAAACAGATGATGTTAACGAAGTTTTACTTTTGGAAAATGATTTACAGTTGGAAAAAGTAAAATTATCGCAATATATGATATTGCAACACACAACATATCGCAACATCGTGATAATATCGTATCGTTGGGCCTCTGGCAATTCCCACCCCTACTGTACTCTGGTGCAGTACATCTTTTCTCTTGTATTAGAGATCAGTGTCTTGTGTGCATGGTCCCTGACTAATTTAAAAAAAAAAAAAAAAAAAAGTAATAGCAATGTGTCCATAGAAACGTACAAAAAGCTTTACTGCTCTGTTACAGGTCAAAACAAGGTCACATAGTAGCAGTTTTTTAGGCTGGAACAGATGATGACATGTTTACTCTTGCATTGTTCTCTCTCTTTACTCAGGAAAGGCGTGTCTGACATGCACCAATTGTTGCGCTCATAATAGACACTTCAAAAATCCAAGCTGGCATGCCTACACTTATTTCATTTCAGCTGGTATAAATTAAAAAAAGGTGATCCTGTAATTGCACATATAGGAAGCACAGTGTTTGACACGATACTGAGTTCAAGTACTGAAAACATTCTCCTCTGTCCCTCCCAGACTCAAGAGGTTCAGAAGGCCATGGACGAGAAACGTTTTGAGGAGGCAGTGAAGCTTCGGGGCAGGTATGACTGACAACCCGCCAGGACCAACCCGACACACCCTAGCCGTCACTTCACTCAGGAGCAAGAGCATCAGTTGGATGTTGTTACTTAAGACAGCTGTAGTAGGGAAAGTGGATCAAGGTGCTGTTTCAGAACACCACCGGTCTGTTGTTCATACACAGGTTACAGTTGACTTTGTGTTGGAATTAATAATTATGCAAATAATTCAAAATGCTCCTTAGTTTTGACCTTACTTTATGCATTTTCCTGTATGTGACACTAAATACACTAGGGCTGTCACTTAAAAAAAAAGGTTTGAAGAAATTTAAGATGACTCGAAATTCATTTGGATAAATTCGACCCTCCCTCCCCCACCTCATTGTCTGTTTACTCCCTTTGAATTTTCCTTATTTTATCAACTTCTTAGCCTGCGGCTGTATTAGTCATTGTGAAAATCATAGTTTCACAGTGCTACAGTATTCATAACAGGTAGCCAAGAAGGTAGCCACTGTTTTATTTTATAATCTGTAATTAATTGTTGCTATTGCTCGTTCCATTTGTACTCATTATTTATTGATCTTTCCTTACGCACTTCCTGTTTTCTGGCAAACACTTTTCTACCCTTTCACACCGCAGTTTCTCCATAGTGGGAATAATAAAGGATGATCTTCTTTTATCCTGTAAGGAGAGGGAACTAATGCTAACAGCGCTCTTAACGTGAACACACAAAATTGTGTCAGCTACGTTAGTGGGCTAATAGCGTTATGTCGTCATTCTGTCTATTGTGTCGTACTTTGTGGAATAAATGTGTAGGAGGGATAGGATACCGTTGGGTGATATTTTCTAGAAAAATATATATTGCTGTTACCTCGGCGTGTGTCGTGTGTGTGTGAGAGAGGGGGAGAGATGAAACAGGAAGTAAACCTATGTGACAGTGCTGAGCTTACACGCTCAACTTATCAACTAATGTTACCGAATGAGTTTTATGCCTATTGAATGTTTCTCTTACCGTCATTACTTGTAAAAATGGTCCATGAAAAGTTTTGTCTGCTGTTTTAACATGCTCACTATCCGAGCGCTGCTGCTGTTGTGAGACTGTAGAGAGGCAGGGGCAGGGAGGGGAGGGGCGTCTTTTCAATCACGATGTGACTCAGCTTGTTGAGAGACTGCAGCTTTCATTTCGAGCAGGTCATTACAGCTCAAATATAAATTTTCAACCCACATACAAACTGAATATCTGAATTTCGAAGTGACAGCCCTAAAATGCACCACACTATTGTTTTAACAGTATTTCATCTGCTTGCCTTTTTTTTTTTTTTTTGCACTGCAGGAGTTTTGAAAACAACCTGAAGACGTACAAACTGCTGGCTCATCGTAAACCAGAATCTGAACTGCCGACTGTGAGTCACCTTAAAATATCTTGACACTCCCTGTGGGACCGTTGACAGTGACAGCACTGTCAGCTTTGTTTGTTTGCTCTGAGTTGTTTTTTGACACACATTCTGTGCATTAGCATTCCCCGCAGCCCCTGGAGTGCAGGTTGTTTTTAGAGAGTTGAATTGACCTCCCAAAGCTTGAGACGTTTAATTTTTTATCACACTGTCCTACGGATCTGCCTACAAATAATGACTAAGCTGCTGTAGTCGTGATGCAGCGTGTATTTTCCTTGGCTCACATGGAGTGAAGTAATCCTGTAAATGTGTTGTTGTGGTTTGGCCAAATCGAGTAATGTGAGTGTTTATCTGACAGCAGGTGCATTTTCACATTCTAGTTATACTGGCGTCCATCAGCTGTGTTGTCAGTCTTTTTCTGCTGTTAAGTGGAAAATATGATGGTTTGTAATCATGGTAACCAGTTAATAATAAGCCGTTTTTACCTGCTTGCTGTGTCACCTTTATCTGCTGTGTATTTTATAATTACGGTGATTCACATGAGGCCCAGGTGGTTCGGTGTTGCTCTGCTGTGCAGCGATATCAAATGACACCTGGCTCCCCGCAGTGGGATGACTTGTTCAACCCTGCCAGGAGCTGTGGCTGCGTGCTGAAGGCGGCTCAGACTGAAGATCAGTGAAGTGTGACGCAGCGTGGCAGACTCCGTGCTGCGGAGCTCGCCTCAGGGTTTGGCCCCCCTCCCTTCGTCTGTGATAATGACCACTGTAGGCCCAGCATGGAGCTGAGAGCAGACCAGACACCATTTATCGATTCACTCTGCAGAGCTTGGTCAACAACTGCACCATTCTCACTTTATTCAGTTTTGCTAGTACACAAGTTCTCATATGACAGGGCCCTAGACTTGACCGAAACGGTCGCATATGTGACCCTTTTTTTTGAGAGTTTGCAAGTTAAATTTTTACCCAGTGGCATTTATGCGCATGCATGATCGTTATTCATTGTTTTGGTAACACAGGTAAACAAGGTTAGACATTGCAGATGAAATCAGTCCTTTTCTTTCCTCTCTGGCGCAGTCTTTCTCCTCCTCCCTGCTTTTTCCCCTGCTCAGTGGAAAACCTCTGTATGTGCACAAGCGCATCACACACTGTGGAGGGCACAACAAAACTGAGCACATAGAACTGTGCGAAACAACATTTAGGTGATTATTTTTTAAAACAAAATCAGGAGGAGGTGGTGAAGGAGAGCCAGTGAGAGGTGCCAACTCAGACACTACTGATGATGAAAGTGCAACAGGCAGGGAGAGACCAACTGAGCAGGTGAAGAAAAAAGTTATGTTTAAGTTTTGTGTTTTAGTTGTGTTTAAATTTAAGTAATGACAATTTAAGTTGAGTTAATTTAAGTGCAACATAAACCAAAAAGTACGAGCAGAGTACATGTAAAAACATACATGCAGTTGTTATGCTTCTTCTTTATTTGACAACATTTTTGTTATGTTTTCTTTTGGTGTTACGTAGAAGACGACTTATTTTCGTCAATACTCAGATTAAAATATTTTGCAAATAAAAGTTTCGAGTCCTTGCCAACCTTCACACGACTGCAAAACTGGGGCATGTAAGTTAAGATGACTGTTCATTAGAATGCAAGCTCACTGATTAATACTATGCTATAACAAAAAAAAAAAAAGGATGCGACCAATTCATGTGCTTGTGTGACCAACCGAGAAAGTCAGAAACACCAGTGCTGCTAGTGAAGAAGTTAGACTGGAGCCGTCTGTGATGTCAGCTCTCTGTGCTTTCTGCCCTCAGAGCAACTTCAACGTGGCAGTTTTGAACGTCGGTGCTCCTGCAGCGGGCATGAATGCTGCCGTCCGTTCAGCCGTCAGGGTGGGCATCTCCGAGGGCCACAAGATGTTTGCTGTCAGTGACGGCTTTGAGGGATTCTACAAAGGACAGGTGGGTACTACAGCACTCATACACTGGTACAAGTACTGTATTGTTGCATGTATATATCATTTTATAATCTCATCCCTTTGAATCAGCAAAGCCATGAAAGAATCACAGTGAGAACATTAAGGTCCCTATCATCCACTAGGCGCAAGTGTCGCTGCAATGTCCCAACCGACGCAGTTGTCATTTTCACACCCAGTGCTCACAATGTTTGAAAAGCAAATGTACTAACTGCCATCTGTGTGCCGATGGAAGTGTTGGTCTAAAGGTGTGTTGAGACCAAAAGCGACGAACGCTTAAAGATTACACACAAAGTTGATGTAAAGACGTAATTTGCGCAACACGAATCTCAAGATACAGGCGATGGGAATCACGCAATGTGGCGTCCGTCGTCTTCATCGCCTCATCGCTCAAACTTGAAAATATTGAACATTTCGGTTGAAATTGTGTGATGTCGTGCTGCGACAGCCAATTAGTGCTGAGATTCTCCTGACATCAATGACATCCTGACAGCACCAACGTTGCCAGAATTTACCAAACGGACATTCAGTCAGACATGGTGTTGCTGTGTGTGAATACTGTGGAGCTCCTACAACACAACTTAATACACCCCCATTTAGTTTTCCAACATTTCTGGGACTCCCACAACCGATACTGTGCAAAAAGGATGATTAAATCGGCCGTAGTTAACGATATAAAATGGCAAGCCCCCCCTTCCTCCCGACGCTACCAGCTAACACTAACTGTGGCTGACACAGATCTGTGTGACACAACTTAACAGGCTCCGGATGATTTTTTTTAACCAGGCAACAACGTCGCTAAGTTTTCCAACCTGTGTAGGACCTCCACATCTGATGTAGTGCAGAAAGAATGATTAAATCAGCTGTAATTAATGAGAGAAAGTGGCCAGTCCCCCCCTCCTCTGAACGAGCTAATATAAGCAGACTTTGTACATCGCACAAATGATGCGACTGAAGCGATGACCCAAAATATGATCCAATTATGATTAAGCGACACGATACTGGCGTTTCTTGTGACGACAGCGCGTTCGTCGCTTTCATTGCAAAGGACGTGTGGTCAGGCGCATTAATGTCGCGTTGCTATCTTGTTGCTCCAGAAAGCGTTTGTGCTATGGACAAACAAAAAATGCATCTAGAATCTGTCTTGTTATTTACAGGGCCGCTGTTTGGATATGTTTACAAAGGCGCGGTCACAAGGCGCGTACACTCTGTGACACATGGGGACGCACAGCAAGACTCTCCATAACAAGTTAAACAGTCCATCAGTTCATCATTGTATGCAGTGAAACTTTTGCTTTCCTTGTCTCCTCACATTAGTATAATAATTCTTTCGGTTTTGGGCCACAGTTCAAGGTGAGGATACTCTCCTCCTACACCTGCTTCACCTCAGGAAGCTTCATGAAATGACGAATGCTCCCGTAGATGACCTGCTTGTGCGCGTTCACCTCAGGCACCCGCACAAAAGCACTTCTGTTACCCATTGTCTCCATCATCAAAATAGCCATATGCTGTCATCCATGTTCATCTGGCCCCTAAAATAAGTCACTTATTGGCTCATTCCTTCTTCAGCCCAAAACACACCTATGACTGATTAAGGCACTAAATCCTTCCTCTTTGCATGTTGCGCCTCACTCCAGCCAGATTATGTGCTGTCTAAATAGCAAAGTGGACTTGGACACATATCTGTTGATCCTGCACCATAAACTTTAGACCATGCTGTCAAAACAAGGCTATAAATATTATACTCGTATTCTAAATAAAATATTGTGTGTACTCTTGAATCTCGCTTTCCCCAATAACTCAAAGAGAACAGAGGGGTGAGAGCGAGACAGCAAACAATAACTATCAGCTCCCTGACTGAAGATAATCCGGGATACTCTGAGGATTATTTATCCAGATTAATGTAAACCAATTTCCCAAACTGACTTTCCTTTCCCTGCCCTGCTCAACCAAAACTGATGCGGTACCACAAAAAACTGATAGAGGGCAACATACTGTGGAACCAGCTGTTCTCAAACTTCTTGTTCTTTTTCTGTCCTTCAGAAACCAAAGAAGTTTACCCTAGCAGAGTTTTTTTTTTTCAATTACTAAAATATTAGCAGAAACTTTTAAGTAAAAATGATCTGAAGAAATTTTTACTAAAATAACTCTTTAAAAAAAATTCTTTATTCCTGCATAAGACATATTAATTCGGTCAGGTTTCAGTAGGACATTCCTCACTTGATCGAAATATGAAGTATTTCTTTGAATTTTGTATGAAAGATAAAGGTTGACAACAGACATCTTGAGTCTCTTCACCAGTTTTGTGTGACACTGCTGTAATTCAAGCCGTTATTTTCCTGCTCAGTGACTGGTTAAACTGGTTTCACTCTCCTCTCCCTTATCCCCTCCTGATCCTTTTTTCGGTGAAAGTCCACAGTCATCAAAAAGCAGCACTAAACAAGCGATCTTACCATTTATCTTTATCAAAATGTTTCAAATATCACTGGTTAGTTTAGCACTCTGTATGTGTGCACTGGCCAGCTGAAATCAGGCTGTGCCAACCGATCCTAAGAAGATTAGACCAGCCACAGTAATGGATTTCTATACCTGACTGCTGTGGGACTCTCTGCTACACACCTCTGTGTTTTGCTGGTCCAGTTCCTCTGTTAGATATAAGAGAATGAGTCCAGAAAATTAACTCTTCTCTTAACAATCCCTGCACCAAGGCCCCAGAAGGATGTGTCAGATAATACAGGTTTGTAGCTCACAGAGGGGACCGGGTGTTTTTGGGTGTTTGGTAAATGAAGCAGCAAAAACAAAGACACATTCTTACGTATTGGATGTATATGTTTGAATGCTCAAAAAGGGAAGCCTTACTAGTGAGACAGACTGCTCTGCTAATTTAAGATTTCATGTGTTGCTGTCCTTTCCTTCAGATTAAGGAGATTAAGTGGGCCGATGTGGGAGGATGGACGGGACAAGGTGGTTCTCTGCTGGGAACCAAAAGGTAAAGTCCTGATTGACCCAACATTAAAAATATCCATCTACTAAATATTTCACATACTTCATCGCTAGGAGTGGTGCAGCTTTGTAAACTTATTTATATCATAAATTTATTTATTTAAATTTAAATGTTTTACAGTGTTTTTTTCTTCCCTTCCTCAGAACACTTCCTGCAAAGCATGTCGACAAAATTGCTGAGCAGATGCGAAAGCACAACATTAATGCACTGTTAATTGTTGGTGGATTTGAGGTATGTTTACACCTTTTTGTCACTGCTTCTGTAGCTAGTTTTGCTAATGAGGCAACATTTTCATGTTTGATTTCCATAAGCTTTTTAGCTCTGGACTTTAGTAACTCATGGCAGTAGTGCTGATGCTTTCTTTCATATTTGGCAACATTATGCCAGTGAAAAGTTTCATTTTTGCTCATACACTTAAAAATCAGCTGTTCAGGATATGAAATATATCGTCAGATGTTTGAGACAGTAAACTCTGCAGTGTTTGTTCTCTCCTTTAATCTTGTCCCATTTTATGTCAGCACATCATTATGTGGCTCCATTCATAGTCATGCACATTATCATGCTTTGAAGTCATTTATCTGCCAAAATCTGAACAGTATGAATCATAACATAAAGTCTGTTCACTTGCATTTACAAAATGTGTAAGTACATATGTATTAATATAGAGAAAGTGGAAATTTGAGACTTTTGAATAACATGAATTGAAATCAATCTGATAATTGTTGTGGGTTTTAATTGGAAACGGAGCACCTGCTTTTTCCAGCCATTTCACGCAATCCCGTTTAGATGCTCACCAGCTTTATTCTCCTGTGATGTATGCAAGTACACAATTTTCATGTGCGTGAATGGGTGTGATTGTGTGTGTGTGTGAGAGAGAGAGATTGAGATTATGTTCAGAGTATGTGGAGTGGTACCTGTCTGTTTCGCTGCTGTCCGTTGTGATAGACCTGGCTCCTCCCCTTGGCTCCCTCCACTCTTGTCTTTCCCTTCCTTGTGGCAAGTAGCACCTCTCAACCAAACCAACCAGCCAGAGTTTCACCCTCACAGACTCTAAACCTTGACACCTTGGCTCTGCCCTGCAGGCCTTCCTGTCACTGCTGGAATTGTTAACGGCGCGCGGGAAATATGACGAGTTCTGTGTGCCCATGGTCATGGTCCCAGCCACTGTCTCCAACAATGTGCCGGGCTCAGACCTCAGCATTGGCGCTGACACAGCTCTGAACGCCATCACTACTGTAAGTGATGGGGCTGGCAACCAGAATAGTTGATCTCAGCAACACGTAGAGAGACACAGAAAACAG
Source organism: Naso vlamingii (assembly GCA_029822935.1). Classification (NCBI taxonomy): domain Eukaryota; kingdom Metazoa; phylum Chordata; class Actinopteri; order Acanthuriformes; family Acanthuridae; genus Naso; species Naso vlamingii. The sequence continues at coordinate 16,336,913 of JAPQLA010000013.1, read as the reverse complement.
ATGCAAGCAAAAAAAACCACTCCAACATTCTTATGCTCACATAGCCAGCCAGCCAAGCATGTGTCAGGAAGGGGGAAATCGCTCACTCGGTCATTTTACCAGTCACTCACACCGTCTTTAGGCCTGTCGGTGAATTATATATGAACATGGCGTCTGTCAGTCACATCTGGAATAAAATAGGGCCCGACCTATATGGGATTTTTGGGACCGATACTGATACCATTAATTGGAAGTAAGAAAATTCCGATATTGGACATATCGGCCAATATATTCTATAACTGATATTTCAAATGTGGTTATTAAAAACATGGAACAAAGATACGTTATTGAGGCAGGATATCCAACAAACTTAATTTAGAAAATCAGTGCACTGACCAGTACACACTCACTTACTACCAGTTAAACAATGGACAGCCCTCTGCTGGACAAACTACATATTTGCACCATTTTAAATTATTGTCCAAGCATTTTTTCCAGCGTTACATAAGAGTTTTAAAATCAGTATTTATTGGAGAACATATATGATACTGATATAGGCAGATATCGACCTATAAAATCGGCAAACCGATATATCGGTCGGGCCCTAGTATAAAACTTTAACACTAAAACCTCAACAAATGGAGAAATGTCTGCACTGTGAGGCGTGACTGGTAAAAGTAAAACCAAGTTCCAGAGTGGCGTCCCTCCCTTCCCCATCAGGTAAGTAAGTGACAACATGGAGGCATGCTGTGAGGTGCACGAGTGCCGTGACCGCCATGTTTGCTCTGCCTGCCCTTCTCTCTGACTGTGTGTTTGTGTCCTCCCACATCATTAACACAAGATGAGTGGTTAACAGCCACAGAGTATAAACTAACACCTTAGAACACAGTGGTCATTGTGCTGTGTTGTGTGAATTGATAGCTTTGAAGCTCCTGCACTGAATTAATCCAAAGCCTTTTTTACACAGCGTGTTCATGTTAATGCGCCTGTAACTCACCTCGCTGGTCTGTATAAACAGCACAGACACGGGGTGGGGGGTCTGAGTTGCAACGGCAGTAACCCGCCTTTGGATGTAGTATCAGGGGTGAGTCAGAAGTGGAGCGGGGGTCAAGCGATACTTGTATAAACAGGAGAGTCAGCACAGCGGGTCGGGGGGGAGCATTTATCTTAACAGAGGAGAGATAAACTTAAACTCGAAGGAATTCAACAGCATAATAACAGAATGGAGATTTATGAGAAACTGGAGTATGTTTAAGAAATAAGGGAATGAGCGGACAGACTTAAGTTTCACTTGATGCAGAGCACTGCTGTGGAGAGAGGAAAACAAGTCCGGTGGGCAGCAGCGCGCTGATCTGTAAAAAAAACTTCTTAATCATAAAACATTCACATGTACATGCCGAAAATTACCCAGTGTAAACCTGCAACCTAGAGATTTTTGTACACGTAACCTTACACATGATTGTGGCGCATGTTGGTCATTTTTAGCCTTAAAGGAAATCAACAGAAGCAGCTCTGTAGGCCACTAGATGAGTTTTAATGACTGTGTTACAGTATTATTGTCAGCGTTTTCACTAGGGCTGGGTATTAGAAAGACCTTCACCATATGAGACGCATCACAATACATTGTGATAAGATGCATATTAAAAAGTATTGCGATATTCAAAACAATTCACTGAAAATGTAAAACCAGATGCAAGTTGCTGTGTACGATCTGGGTAGTCTTCATACATCACGTCACATTATATTAAGAATTTAACTGACAAATTAAGTCAAAAAATTTAATTAAAAATTTCATTTCCAATTTATTTGAATGGTATTGGGGAATTACCAAACACACTGCACTGTCACTGGACACACTGAAACTGAAAGCATGAAAATAAAGTGTCAAAGTGTTCTTTTGTGTCATTGAACTGTAAGGTTTGGTTTTGGCAATGACTTCGTATCACAATACATGGGTCACGATTTGATACAAATATCACAAAAATAAATATTGCGATATTTTGCTGTAATGTTTTTGTCAGCACAGCCCTAATTTTTGTGCAGTTTCATCAGTTC
>JAPQLA010000013.1:15618148-15628476 GCA_029822935.1 Naso vlamingii | reverse complement strand
ACACACACACACACACAAACGCTCACATATGCTTGTAGTATTATGCCACAGTTGATTTGGAGACAGCAATTAGCCGCCTCCACATGTGGGCTCTGACATCTGCTGAATGTAATCTGAGAGAAAATGATAATTGTTCTTCTTTTGCTCTGCCTCACTCATCATAATGTCGGCACCGAGGTAGTAGAGGCAAGCACGGAGCACAGCATCGAGCCGGAGCTGGTGCGTGAGAATCTCTGACAGCTGGAGTGAAGTGAAGAGTATGAGTAATGCAGCAAAAGATAATTACACGAAAAGACATCATGAACTGCGGATGATGATGTCAGAATAAACATCAGCTCAGCAGGGTCAGTGATTAGAGAAGCTGCATTTTATTTTTTTTAAGATTATCTTCCTTGAAGTGCTCATGAGCAACACAGTGGCTTCCTGTCTGCTGACCTTGACCTTTGACCTTCCTGCGGATTCTGCTGAAGCAAAGTGAGCCGCAGATTTCCTCTGTCGCAGATAAATCCTTCGGAGGGAACTCAACAGTGAACTTTGCTGGCTTTGCCAAGTGCAAAGTCATACTTCAATATCACCTTCAAATGCTTCCCCAGCTAAAAGAAATATCATGCCACTGAGGGCACTGTACAGAGAGCGGGTCAGCTTTTTTAACTTCTTGAGAAAAACATCTTTTTCAGAAGAACTCCCCCCTGCTTCTTCAGTGCCGCTGAAAAATCCCAGGACTTTAAAGGGGTCATTTTTGCAGGTTGAACTCAAAACTCCCTCAAAAAAAAAAAAAATTGTCCTCTGAGTGTGACATCCCATTACTCTCTTGCCAATCATGTACCGAAAATGCCCAGCGGGGGCCAAACAACAAACAACACAGTCCCCCACTGGGAAGATTAGCGCCACTGTCACAGAGTGCAGCGACAGAAGATGAAAGCAGTAAAACAACAAAACTGTGCTGTACGCCAGGTTAAGGCGGCACAGCTCTGTGTCCGGTGTCAAAAAACTGGATGTCACTGTACATTTTAAGCATTTAGACGGAGGGTGAGGCCGAGTGATCGGATATAGGAGGGGGAGGAGAGGAAGCTCTGCGACTTTAGGCACTATTCAAGAATGAGAGATGGCCGTTTCAGGCATGGGGGGTGTGGATAGAGGCGTGGGGGTCTGGTTGCCCAGCCCCACTTCCTCTGCTTTTGGCTACTCAATGCAAATGTGATTGGGCAGCACTCGGCCTCCATCAGACAGCCCTGAAGTAATTAGGTTTAGAATGATCACGCAGTGCTCCGAGATAGACCTTGAAGCATGGGGAGAAGTGGGGAGGCTATAGTGTGTGTGTCTGTGAGTGTGTGTGTGTGTGTGTGTGTGTGTGGGTGAGGAGAGGTGGCGTTGCACGATGGAGTTAATTGAATCTGAAATCTTGCCGGCCTGAAATGAGATCCACCGATGTCTCTCACGCTGTGTCTCAGGCAGAGGGCTGCAAACATGACTGAATTCATAAAGTGTGTTATTAAAGAGCTCAAATTAAGTGTAGCAGTGCACCCCTGCATACTCTACCAGGCCTGTGACTACTAATAATCCAACCCCAGTGGAATCACACCCAGACCAGCAATGGAAACCCAGGACTCTCTTCTCCTTCTCTCTTCTCCATTCACTCTTTCATTTTCATTTTTGGTCCTTGGTACTCTGCAGCTCACCATAGTTATATCTGTCTTGTTTATTTCCTGATAGGACAGGCCAACATGTCTATATGCCCCACAAGGAGAACTAAAATGAAAGGGACAGGATCTGCAGATGTTGAATGACTGTTCAGAGGTCTGGTGGCTGCATGTTTAAAAACTGAGTTTGGAGTCTGTCGCCATTTGGGGTGCTGAAGATGTCTTGTGTAATGTGGTTAATGATACTCTTACAGCTTTTAAAACAAACAGACAAAAAGGAGCAAAAATGGTCTCCAACTGTGTTATCAGGGTGTGTGTGTGTGTGTGTGTGTGTGTGTGTGTGTGTTGGGGTGCAGTGAGGGTTGTACGCCTTTTTGTTTTTTTAATGAACCATTTTGTGATTTTTTAACATTTGTACATGAAAAATGACCCATAGAGAGTTGGTTAAAGGTCAAAAGTTCTTCTCTTCTCTTCTCTCTTTAGCTATTCTCCTCACTTTACTCTCCCTCCTTTCACAAACCTTGATAGTTCACGCAGAAACCGCCTGATGTTTCTTAACTTCCTCCCTTTCTGTTTGAAATTTGTTTTTCACACTTTGAGACTCTTTGATTCCACTTTGATGTTATTTTATTTTTTTTTTTTTCGCTTTGGCCCGGATCGCTTTGATCAATCAGAGAAACACTATTCCAAAGCGAACTGCCTCTCAGAGGACAGACGGATTTGAAAATAATGAGAAAACATTAAGAACAAGTACAAAGATCTGAGAAAGGCACAATCCCATTTTGTTTTTCTAAATAGTACAATGAAGAACTAATGCCTTCCATAATAAATCGTATTAAATGTATGTTTTGGTCCGAGGAAGGCAAAGAATTAAAGATGCAAAGCTTGCTTTGATATTACAGAGACAGAGGTGAGGAATGCACACGGGGGAACCTATTTATTTCCCCCTATGTGCTATGCAAATTAAGTGGGCTGCCTGCTACAGTAGGACTCATTGCTAGTCTGCTCACCCATCCACCAGGCTTAGCATGTAATGAAATAGAGGCCTTTGGCTGAAATGACCTTTCCCATCCACTGAGTTCCCGCCTGCTGATGTGTGCACACACAATAACATGTGAATGAGACGATGGGTAGTGGGAAAGAAACAATCACAGTGAAGACAAGGAAGACAAAAAGCTGAGAAAATTGCTTTTGAATTACAAAGGTAATATCAATCGATGTCGAATTACACTTCTGATTTCCATCAAAGGCAACCAATAAAAGGCAGGAACTGTATTCCTCTTGTTCTGTAAGCGTCTCGACATGTGTTTGGCATGTAAAGTATAACGTCTATTTATTTCCTCCTGCTTTTCTGCCTCTGTCTCTCTCCCGCTCTGATCTTTTTCCTGTCTTTGGCGAGCTTGTCATAGAAATGGAGATTCTTTTCATGGCCAGAAAGGGAATTTTAATTCCTCGCTATGTTTGCTGAGAAAGAATCTTAATTGGGCTCGCACTGCTGTACCGAGATGTCTTTCCTCCAGGGAGAGAGTGAATGCGAGGTTGAGGAATGTGTGATGACGGGCTGAACAGTCCACAACAGCAGATAAAGAACCGTTGATGTTTCCTGCAAAACTGCTGCCTGCGTACGGCTTCCACACCTACCCTGAAAAATGTTAGTGAGTACTGTTGATGCTCTGTTAAGTTGAAATATATGAGACTTTGTACTTGATCATGTTTTTTCAGTTTGCTTTAGTTTTTACGGCAAGCATCTAGGCTTTCTCAGGGCACTGGGCACCCTCTCTGTGTCCTGGAGCCTCATGATTTACAAATGAAGTACTGGTTATGCTGCATTTCTCACTAAAACAAGACAGATAGTACTTCCTGTTTGGTCAAAAGGTTTTCTGTTTCGCAGTTTAATGTGTAAATGAGTTTCCTTTGTGCTGTGAATCTGTACAGCACATATCACATCCTATGAAAAGTATAAAGAGGTGGATGGTGGCTGACAGTTATCCTATTGATCTTGCCGTCTCACTTGTTTATAGTTATGCGCGAAGGATTTAAATGATTTCTTGGCTCAGAAAATGCATATCTGGCACGTTTAATTAAACATACTGTCACGATGAAAGAGAGCGGAGCAGGTGGACCCAATCGCGGACAGCAGGCAGGATCAAAAGCAAGATTTTTTATTGAAAGTAACAGAAGAAGACTCAAACAAACAAAGCCGACGATTTGACAAAGACTGAACTGAAAATTGGACTTTAATACAAACTAAACTGATGAGGGAAAAAGATGGAGAAGCTCAGGTGAGGGAGATGATTTCCTGTCATTTACTGGAAAAGGATGTTGGCTGGTGAATGCACTTGCACAAGGCGGGGCTAACGAGGCTGATGCAGGGCAGGTGTGAAGAGAAGGTGTTTAAGAAAAACAGGTTGGGGGGGAGCACAGGAGGGAAACACAACAAAAACCCAGAAAACAATAAAACTAAACAGGACAATCACACCTAAATGTGATTCTATTCCTGTAAATCTTATATGTTAGTGCTGGCGACAGCCAGGACCTGTTTTCAGGTTGTTCGTCTGTCTGTCTGTTCATCCGTTTTTGTACCTCTTGTTCCAGTGCTACCAGAATTTCTTGAAATTTTACAGTTTAGTGCACTTGACTCAAGGTTAAAATACTTCAGTTTTGATGGTCAAAGGTCAACAAGCCTATGGCTTCAGAAAACACATTTTTGACTCAAAAGTTTCTACACTAATGATGAGACGAATTTACACAAATGTCCGATACAATAAAATGATGAAGTGGTGACATTTTATATCCAAAAGGTCAAAGGTTAACTTTGCTGTAATATTCGGCAAAAAACCACTTTTCTAATCATTACTTAACATCGTAACTCAGGAACAGAACGTGTCACTGTGACTTTTTTTGATCAGATACAAAGGGCGCATTCACAGTTTTTCCGTACTGTGTCAAAGCACGTTCGCACTGGTCAACCAAACTGGACTTTGGGGGTCAAACGTGCTGCATGGTGCAGATTGCCTAGTGGGAGCGCGCCCTAAATTGCCGACGCTGATCTTTACACTAAACGGGTTACCTCTTTAAAATAGTTTTTAATTGTTTTAATCTGTTGTGCTGCCTGGTTGAAGATGTTTGAGAAGCATCCATGTTTAAGAATTTGAAGCTTCTCTGCAGCAACATCCATATTTGAAGTATTGTCTACAACAGTCTCACTGGATTTGCTGATATTGATCTTAAGGTGAATGTCATTGCACCATGTGATGAAGCTCTACTCTGAATGAGGACAACATGCTTCTCACTGGAAATTACTCACAGGAAGTCATGACTTTTATTTTGAGAAAAAAAAATAAAACAAAAACAAAGATAAATGCCATAAGTTATATAAGTCCGGACAGACGTGGATGTAAGCTGTAATTTGACTGGTTCAGTAAAGCATACAACCAAGATGTGAAAATTCCAGCTTAAAAGTATTTTGCTTTGGAGAGGCAGCAGTCTGATCCCGCCGCTGTAAGCCAGTAGACAGGAGAGGAGTGTCCAGGGTCATTTATTCATCGCTGCTTGTGATGTGCAGTCACTATCCCGGAGATTCCACGAGGTTCCTGCTCTTTCTCATCCTCTTTACTCACAATTACTGTCACTCCCTCCTTCTTTCTTTCCATACATCCATCCGTATCCCTCTTCCCTCCTCTTTCCCAGCTGCCCTGGAGATTCATCATGGCGCTGACAGAAAGACCTCTCCCATCTCCCTCTGAGTGCTGGGAGGAATGTATATCACGGATCAGCAATTCCGCCGTCTCCTTTCTCCGAAGAATTCAAATACTATTGTCGGCCCGCTCCGTGTCCACTGCCTTTATTTGAAAGTTTGACATTGACAAGACAGACAGCCTGTCTCACTCCTCATCTTGCTATACCTTTAGATGAGTATCTTGGAAATAAGGCATTTGAGTGTTGCAAAACACACCTCACTTCAGCCTCATCAGCATGGAAATTAGTTACAGAATAATGTTGAGAACCTCAGGTAATCAAAACAGACAAGACAAGACAAGAGCCCGGTCGAACAAAAGTAATTTATGCTAATCTTGTATCATAAACATAATCATCTATCTTCTACCTCCTCTCACTTACAGTACATCCTAATGACTTTAAGTCACACGATGTAGAAGCATCTGTCACTGATCCCTGTGAGTTTCTGCACATCTCTGTTTTTTTGTGCAGCTACTCTCGAATTCAGGTTGCCCCTTTTTCCCTGCAGCCACACTTCCACATCCACAAATACAGCTACCATCATGAAAAGGGCTGAGCAGACTTTGGATGCTGTGTTTGCTGAATGCTGACTCTTTGCGTTTGAGGCATGCAGCAGCAGCCTTGCTGAGGATACACAGAGTGGCAGTTATCAAAACGGCCCATTAGGAATGCAGTGTGCCATACTGTATCTAGGTCAGCGCCTGAGCCACCTACCGTAGCTCCTCCATTGAGAAACCACAGCGCTGTCCCCTCTCTGCTCCCTCCGCCCCCACTCTTGCAGCCATCCCTGTCTGAGCATGTTGGTTACGCTGGTTAAGCATTAGCCAAATGTGAGTGTGTATGATACGTGCATGAGCATGTGAGGCCGTGTGCGCGTCTGCTTATGCATGGCTTGCTGCGATAATGTCTTTGTTTGTATATAAAGTGAGAGACAGGAAGTGTGCAGGGTGATTATGAGTGTAAAAAATATCGTCAGTTCAAATAACACAACATGACTTTGCCTGGTTACACACACACCTGAACTTCCCCTCTGAGATGCCCAAGTGTTTCTATGTAAATTGTCCTTCAGAGACTCCCTCCTCACTGCTTTCATACATTCTAACAAATGGGTGTATGAATATGTTTGGACTGTTTATTTGTGTTGTAATGAGAGGCTTTAATCAGGGGTGTCAGGGATCTGAAACGTTCCTCTGAGTGTCTGCAAAAAACACCCCTCCCCTCCTCACACACACACCAGCACACACACGCTTACACACACAAATCGGTGATTTATGTGAAACATTAAAGGCAATCATGTTGGGCTGGGCCTCGTCCTCTGTGTTGCCCAGGCTGTTTTGAAATATGGAAAAGCCAAGCTGTCCCTTGACATGCAGACACAAGCATACTGATAAACAAACGCAAACACCAACGTGCAGATGCTTGTGTGTACCTTCCACCGCTTGAAATGAATAATTGGCACGCAGAGAAAACAGATGAATGCGGTTTTTACCACACATATACAAAAATTTGGTTGTGGATAGACATTCAGACCCCTCAGCGCACACATACACACAGTTATTCAGTTCGGGTTGTTAGTTTAACTGCAGAAAACATACTCAGCCATTCACTTTGTCTGGATTCTGTCTAGTGTCCAGGCTAGGAGGAATATTTCTGAATGCAGTGAGAGCAGATGAACATGGTGGCTGGAATTCAGAAAATCTACCATATCCTCCTCCACATGCATACACACACGTTCACATAAAACAGCAGAAACAAACATAATGCAACTACAATAAAATATCTATAGGATGGGATACAAGCCAGCAACCGCCTGCAGCTCTCTGTGACTGATCATCCTTCACACTCATGTATTTATTTTAGTATAAACCCTTTATTCTCTCTTCCTCTTCCTCCTTTTTCGTTCGGGTTAGGATGAAGAGGGCTCTTATGAGGCCGCGTTTGTCTCTAGCTATCTTAAATTTCTAACAGCTAGAGCCGCAGTGGAATGTAGTTGTTGATCAGGTCATTGGACACACATACAGACTGCGATAAGAAAAAAATAGAGCAAGCCAGAAAGACAAATAGTGAAAGAACAGTGAGAGTGTGAAGAGGAGGGAAAAAACAGATGGAGGAAGACCCGATATAATAATAAGAGTTGCAGAAATAACAGCAAGTCCTGCCTGACATGGTGGGGAAACAGATAAATACAAGGCTGAAAATAATTTTCTGACAGGGCGCTATAGCATCAATTTCCATGCATCAGTATTTCAGCCAGAAAATCTTCATTTCCATACAAAAACCTCTTTATGGTAAACAGGTAAGGACAGTGCTATTGGTTGAGAGAAAGACTGTCATTTATAAATAATGACCTGAGATGGCATACAATTCCTATACCTGCGTATTGTTTTTGTTTTTGGAACCGAACAACCTCCAACGTGACAGTCTCTGCTTTGCTCAGCTGGGGGACCTAAGAGGCGTAGAAGTTTCTGGTGAGAATCATTTTTCCTCCGTCTCGCCCGTGGTGCTGTCCCCCTGCTAGGGCTCGGCCTGATGTCATGAATAAATGCATGTCATGCCTCCACGGTGCGGGACACGCCACTTTCTCAGCCGGCATGAACCATTTCGACTCCCATCCTCCCCCTTCTCTGGTACCTCTCCCCACTGTTTTCACACCATCGCTGGAGGAATTTGGCCTGGCTTCCCTCTAGAGCTACAACCAATCAACAGCAGCCCCCCCACACTTTCCCTAAGAAGCAAATTGATTGGTTCTTCGAGCGCATTCCCTTGTCCAATGAGGTGAAAGCGCAGAGATGTCATATCTTGCTGTGACCTGTGAGAGGCAGAGTCTCTTTTAAAGGCAGGGAAATGCACAGCAGCAATGAGTGGTCTGTTATTTTAAATACATATTCCATATCATGAACCCCAGGATGGTGTGAACTGACCTTATCTGACACTTTCACTGATGAATCTCAGGTTGCAGCCTGTAACCCCCTTAAAAAAAAAAAAAAAAACGCTGTTCTGAAGACGCATCAAATTGTAGATTCTGGTTTTAAAGGGGGCTTGGTGAGCAGGGAAAAAGCTGACTGACATTACAGGTTGCCGATAATGACTTCCACAGGGAGGGAGATAATCTGCTGCTGGCGGCTGGAGGCTGAGGGAATGATGGGAGAACATCCTCCCATACCTCTATGGGGTTGGTGTCCCTGGAAACCGGTGGCGGCGGCATTAGGCTGAGGCCACTTGACAACCACGAATGTCCCTTTCATGCCAGTTAACGATTTCTGAGTTGCTGAGTTGCTGTGTGGTTCCCAGGGAACGAAAAAACTCTCTCCCTTTTTCTCTCTCCGTCTGTCTTACTGGATTTTTTTTTTTATGAGGCGTCTGTGTGTCTCACTCCAGGTGGAGCGTGTTTACTCACCACAGCTGCAACAACACTTCACTGGCGAGGAGGACATACAAATCGGACAGCTTCGCCTCCCTAACAAGGCACTATTAAAATTACATGCCACTGTCGGGATGTTGCCCTAGGTGCAGGAGAGTGTAGAAATCATGCACTTCGTTATTGACATGCCTTTGCGTTGCACGAAGATAGAAGAAGACAGGAGGTAGTCTTTACCTTCTGCTGTGTACTTTCTGCCATCAATAAGATGATAATAAAGTCTCTAGATTTAGCTAGGAGGAAAAAAAAATATGGTTCTTTATAGATTATCACAGTGAAATGCAGAGGGTGGAGGCTAAGGGTATTTATTTTCTTCCTGACTGTGACAAATGCAGTTTTGGGGGATGGGGGCGCAGACACCACATCAGACGTCTGTGAGGACTTTGCCCAGGGAGATCTGGATTAACTTTCAGGTTGGCCGAGCAGAAACCATAATGATTCTGTCTGTATGCCCTTGAAATTATCTTCTCATCACTTACTCAAATTGATAGATGCAGTCACATTTTTTTTTTTCTTTCTGGCTCACCTGTTCCATTTGCAGGTTTGAATAAAGCCAAAAGATTTAACGCCTCATGTGATGAGTGCATCACGTGAGGTTAAAGCGGGCAGTCCATCACATCCTTGCACTCACTTTTAAAAACCGCAAATTTTAGAGGAGGAACAGGCAGCTATTTCTGCTGTCCTCCCTCCCTAAGTCAGCAACCTCCTGTGAGCAAACCACAAATTCTCCACAGAAGATGTCAAAACAGATTAGCTTCTGTCAAATCTACTCCCCAGATTAAATGATTGTAACAATCAAACTGGCTTTGAGGCTTTGCATAATTTACTTTTTCTTCCTCTTTGGAAATTCTGTCTTTGACTTTCTCCTCCTCTGTTGTAATGCAGCCTTGAAGTATTATTACCCTGTAAATCGATGAGGATGATGTATGAGGCATCCACTGCTAGTTGTATAAACCCTTCTGTTCTCTGTGATATATGAGGATGCATCATATTGAATGGAGTACATATTTACTGACTTCTTTTGTACAAAAAGCAGACACGTGCAGCAACCCAGTAATATGGCTAATATGCAACAGTATCTGAAAACATTTTATTTTATTCGATGCTGTGAGCAGATGTCAAATTCAGGGCACTTTGATAGAAAACATACTGAGTTATGGCCATTATAACATTAAAAAAATCATTTATTATATATGACAGGCAGATGTTTGGATTGAATGCCATTCAGATGAGATTTGAAGGCCGTTACAGACATTATCTGGAGCAAACAGTGAAAAATAGGACAGGGTGCTTGAATGGAGAGAGTTCATGTTAACTAACTGGGAAAACTTTTCAGGCATCACCGCTGATATTCACTATTCAAACGTTCAGCTACATTCAGAAATATTTGCATCTTGCACCCTTTCACAACTGCCATGCAAGAGTAGGTGGGACAAGCAACAGTCTACCAGATGGCAATAATGCTAAATTTAAAAATAACCCCCGTAAAACTAAACAGAAGAAGCAGATGAATTTATGCTGCGTTCTTTTTT
>JAPQLA010000013.1:15444980-15455130 GCA_029822935.1 Naso vlamingii | reverse complement strand
ACATTTTGTGTACTGCTAATGTTATTGCTAATGCTTAAGTTTACATGCTAGCACAAAGCATCACTGTACCAAAGAACACACTCACAGAGCTGCTAGGATGCATGTGTTTCCCTGGTATTTTTGTCCTCAAAACACTAAAGCAAACAAAACGCAATTGCTTGATCCATCTTATCAAATATAATCTAATGTTTTTTTTTTCTGTTTTGTATCATTGTCAATTAAATATACATTAGTTTTAAACTGACAAAAGAAGCAATGTGAACTTGGGCTCTTGGAAATTTTGAAGGAACAATGAAATTACATATAAACTATGAAATGACCATTAAGGCAATTTATTGTTATTTATTTATTTATTTATTTGTTTTTGTCAGTGCTGCGCAACCAAAGTTGCCCATTTTCATTTGGAACACATTCAGAGTTCTTTATGCAGTTCTAATGCATGTAATTTTCAAATAAAGAATATGTCTGGTATTTGTCGTCAAACAGCACAAACCAGCATTCATTTTGCTTCTAGTCAAGTATAATTTCAGGAAACAGTCCTTCTTCTCAGCAGGATATGCAGCTCATCTTTCCACCCTCCTCTTCCCTCATATCTTCTATCCCCTCCCCCCCGTCTCCCCCTCATCACTCGTGGTGATTGCCTTGCCTGCTATCTCTGGGCACCAGTTCTGTTTGTGCAGTGCCTCTGTATGTCAAAAAAAAGAGCAGCCTGTTAATTTTATGATCTGTCACACGTCTGCCTTTCTGCGACGGGCAGTGGGCGACTGGGTCTGGACTTCCTTATCGCTTTGGTTCATTCCTGTCCATCCCTGCCAGACTGGAGTCACATCACATATCTGGGAAGCAGGAATGAATTGGTTTCCACATGCCATTGAGAATAGGTCAGCTCACAGTGGAGGAGATTATTTCGATACTTTGAATATAGTTCAAACCCGGTTTGGAGGCAATAGACTGCATCAGTGATGATAACTGTAGTCATTTATGCGCAGACTGCAACAAGTTAAACTTCGGTTATTAAATCCCTACATAATCAAAATACGCATTTGTATGCAGATGATGTTGATCATTCAGTTGCAGAATAATTCAATATAACAGTGGTCCAAGAAACAATTCAGGGAATGTAATATTGCTTTGACAGCTATGATATCCTGTTAGCGTCTTCATTCACTTCAGTCATTTAAGCTTCTGTGTACAGAGAGTTGGAGCTTCTCAAAACAAGCTTTCATCAACAGCAGAAATGAGAAAATGATCTACATGACACTTTTTCAGTCCCTAAACCTCACGGGAAATGTTTCATAAAGCCAGATCAACTCTGTGTGTGTGTGTGTGTGTGTGTGTGTGTGTGTGTTTTCATGCATGAATGTGAGCATTTGTCGGTGTGTTACTATGACTAAAGACCTCACATTTGGAGTAATAATAGATTTTTGTACAGTACATTTAAAGCCGGGGAGCCAAACACTGCAAAGGCAAATTGTGCATTCCAGAGTTAATGGAGACCTATCCATAACTTACAGCATGTTTATTGGAAACTTATTACAATATTTGTCTTGTGCTTCCTTGAATCATTATCTGGAGAACTCTACTGTAGCTGTTACGGATAGCTTTATTTACACAAGGCTATCTGCTTACATCAGCCCAGGAATAGAGATTCAGGATCTTTGTAAATCCAAAAACATGAAGCACTCAAGTAACCCAAGCTTTGTGAGGATGAATTAGTAATCTTCTAATCAAATCTACAATGTTAGGCAAAGACACTGTATCCGTCTTTCTCTGCCTGACAAACACAGAGCAGGTGGGCCACTTCACTATGTAAATCTGAAGGCTATCCGCCAAAATTGCACACAGCCGCAGAAATTAGAAGGGGGCTTTGTCTTGGAGGAAAACACAGACTTGTTTAAAGCATACAGAGAAGGCACTGTAAAGTCAGTGGTAATACATAGAAAAATGATATCTAAGCTTTAATAACAGTAGATGAACAGGGAACTGGGACATGCGTATGACAGCAGAGGGTCATTTCTGAAGAATGTTGAGGGGCTGGATGACTTCCAGGAAGCCGATTTTCTGGAGTGACTGACGACAGAGGTGCGTTGTTCTGGGCTGTGTTTGTAGAACAGGACGATGCTCTACAGAGAATCAGATGTAAGCCCTGCAGGGACTGCCTGGGGAGTCGGGTGATGATGTATTAGGGCCCTGTGTTTTTCAGATATGGCTGAGCAGCAGTCACCAAGACAACAAAAGGACCCCCGTGCCAGGAAAAAAATGTTTCTTCCTCCTACTCTCACGGCCTGCTAATGAGAGGCTGAGTGAACAGGGTCCAATGGAAGGAGAGATGGGAAGGAAAGATGAGAGCTCTTCCAACCCGTTTCAGAATAGTTCCCATATATGGGCTTTCAGTGGGAGGACTGGGGTGATGTTTTGTTTCATTATTGAATCTGTTTCCCCAAAGCTGTTGAATTGTTGGAGAGCAATGAGATGTATTTATGTTTAATGCACACAATTGGAAAATTACTTTTATTTTCATTTTTCAAATGGTACCATAGAAAACTACTTTCTGTTCCACGTGAATGATACCCTGCATTTGTTTTTAATGACCAGCTCCATTATGTAGTGTGGACCCCATGCCGTCCGTCAATGGTTTCCAGCCATGCAGGACAGAATACTGATGTTTCTACACTTTAAAATGCATTGGATAGGAAGTCACACCAAGAGCCTCTGATTTTAAAATCTCAGGTACAGCAGATGTTCAGGGCAGTCATGACAGAGGGAGTTCTCACCTTTGGTGGCCGATCCTATTGTTGCATAAGATACACGAGAAAACATTGTGGTTGTCTATTTCTCACACATGCATCCAGAAACAGAAGGCATTTTATGTTTGTAACAGTAGTGGAGAGAGTTGTGTGTGCAGGGCACTTCTTTAGACTCTGGGCTGAGGGTGGCACACTTCAGAGACCAGATGGAAAAATATGCCAGGCAAATAGAGCAGAAATTCCATTGTTGTGGCTAATGACATTCTGCAGGATTCATGCTGAGAATATGAAAGACAACGCCGCCTACCC
The DNA here is from genome assembly GCA_029822935.1 of Naso vlamingii. Taxonomy (NCBI): domain Eukaryota; kingdom Metazoa; phylum Chordata; class Actinopteri; order Acanthuriformes; family Acanthuridae; genus Naso; species Naso vlamingii. The sequence goes on along the minus strand of JAPQLA010000013.1, from coordinate 15,452,074 downwards.
TCTTCCTGAACCTCTTTCTTCTTCTCTCTCCTCTCCGTTCTTTTCCCCTCTTATCTTGACAAAGCCTACAAACTGCAATGCACAAAAACAAATAGCCTGAACAGTGCACAGGCATCCGCTGGAGCATAAATAACACGAACATCCAAAACACAAGTATGTGTATGGTTAATTTATATTAGTGCCTTCAGTGACTAAACATAGCTTTCAGTGTGTAATAAGCAGGTGCTGTCCCATTGGGGGTGACATTAAAGCTTCTTATTATTCCATTATGCCCATGATGCACTTTTCCTTGTTCGAAGCAAACAATTAGCATGATTACGCTGCTGGCTAAAAATATTTCCACAATGGCTTAATTAGGACTCCAGCCACAGTGGTGAACCATTAGTGGTTTGAACACAGACTCCCACAACAGGTGACCATCTGCAAAGTGTGACTAAATATAGAGTAGCATCAGGTAGCACAGGGGTTAGGGTTATGTTATATGGCCAAGATTTACTGTATAGAAGGATAATATGTTATAGTAGTAATGATCAGTTTTTATGATTTTGGATAAATCTCTATTTACCTTCACTAAATCTTCAAATTGGACTGCTTATACAACATAGTGATTACGAAAATAAACTTCTCAATGTAGAGACTAATCATGATGAAAATGGCAGAAGGCCTGTTTGGCTGCACTTACTGGACCAATGTCCAATAGAAGAAACATTAAGAACAGGGATTACATTCAAAGTTATACAGAAATACCTAAACACAAGCAAGGGTGCAGAGGGGAAAATATTACGTTTACCATCACAATAGTGAGCCACGTGTGCTTTGAAATAAATAGCTTGTATTTATTTTTACTGCATGACTGAACCAATGACACAGAAAAGCTCCATGACCAGGGTGGAGTGCGTTGCAAGCAACTCAGCAAAGGCTGCCTAGTGTCAAAGTTTAATATGATGTCTTAAGGCGATAGTTCACCATATATAATGTTTTGTATGAGTCCTGCTCGGGTCTAATTTTCAAGACTCACTCCTGCCCCGACCCGGCGACGTGCAACCCGTGCCCCACTAGCCTGCACATATGGCCAATTAGTTATGCTAACCAACCCTACCCATCGCAACAAGATCCACAGCCCGGTCCAGAACCGCATATCCTCTAATAACCACATACACTGGACAGTCTCATAGTGGTCACGTCACAGTGATCAGCCGCATATTTGGTGGTGATAAAGTGATCAATTTAGGCCATTTCACGTGTGAAATTAAGTTAATATATTTTAAAATGAAGATGATTCAAGAAATACAGTTTGAATGAATATATTTTGCGTATTCTCAAAAGCAGCACATCTCCATATTTAACGTGCCTGTCACCTGATTGAAGCAGCTCTCATGATACCAAAAAAACTTGACTTTGGTTATATAATTCAACCCTCTGGGACCTTATCTCTCATCCACAATTGCAAAAGCATTCACTTATTACTTTTAATAATGTGTCTGTGACGGATGTATTATAGCAACTTACTTTCTGTCCTGCAGCCAGCACAGAGCGCCTTTCAGCTGTAACAACGCACCGTCACTTGTTCTTATAATCCATCCTGAGGCTTTTTAATCCATCAGGGACACTTTAGAAAAATTAGAAAAGTGGTAATTGTACATTTTATTCCCTTATTTATCATAGTCTATGAACGACATTGGTTGCAGCAGCCATGTTGACCCTCTCGTCCAATCACAACTTGTGTTATTGGATGGTGAGTGGTACGCAAAGAGCTGAACCAATGACTGATGCAAATTGGTAAAGGCGACCCTCAGAGAGTAGACAATGTGCAGAATTAGAAGCAGAGGCGAATTTGAAGTAATTCTACAATGCAAAATCACAATATAACAATACCCCAAAACTTAGATGATATCCAGTCTCATATCACACCATTAATCTGACATCAGTGCATTACAAGAGTTGAGTTTTTTTCTAGTTCAGCTTGAACAGAGCACATTTTAATAATGTATTGCTGCAATCATAAGAAACATCACCACACATGCACATAGACTCCTCACATTACCCTACTGTACAGCCCAAACATCATGACCTCCTTTTCTGTGATGACTAAAAGAAAAGCACCAGAGGCAAGGAGGAAGGTTGTCATTACATTGGGTGGGGTGCTTCTTTTGATTTGGAAGAAATAGGTTCTGCATTAATGGAGTCATTCTCTGGCTTGTCTCCTGCTTCAAAAGAGGGAGAAACAGTGACCGGGAAATGATAGCCGCAAGCACTGTTTTCTCTGGGAGAAGGGGTGATGGCTATAGTAGCACAGACCTGTGTTCATGATATAGAGGCACATATTTTATTTGAATGATATTCCTACGCCTCCACCAAATTCAAAACACCAGCCAGTTAATGACAATGCCATCCATTGCTTAACACAATCTTGCATGAATATGAGTAAAATAACAGTGTAACGTTTAAAATGTTGTTCTGAAGCTTCACGTGGACTCAAAATGCTTTAGAGACTTTGCGAAACGATAGTCAGAGTGTAATTTGCTTCCACAGATTGACGTGTTTCCGGCAAAAATGGGGCCTCTAGGTAGGAACTTGTCGTGGATATTGATTGACGTTTACAAGAGCCAGTAGGGCTGAATATGTTATGAACAAAGACATGACATTGTCAAATTTTCCAATGTTTAGGATTTCCACAACTGTTATGATGCAGAAATGAGGAGTATATAGGCCATAGTTGATGACAGAACCCTGCCCTAGCTAAGCTAATGCTAACTGGGGCTGTGTGTTTATTCACTGAGCTGTGCGACACATTAACAGACCTCCATTTATGTTATGAACACAGACACGATGCCGTCAAGCTTTCTAACATGTCTAGGACTCCCACAAGTGATATCAGCATGACAGTAAGGCATAATTACATTCAAAAAGTGAAGAGTCCCCCCCTTCACTAAACGGGATTCCCCTGTGATAGAGCTGATGCGTGGCCAACGGCAGGCTTATGTCTGTATTGAAAAAATAATAATAATAATCAAGAAAGCATTTTCATTGCAATATATTTAAATGCCCCTGAGTGCAGGATGAGTTATCACAAAATTAAAAATGTTTTCTAGACAGAGAAAAGATCAGATTTTGCTGTAAAAATACTCAAAAATGTGTTTTTCAGCAAATATGTAGTATATAGGTTGAGATACATGAATAATTGACACAGACACAGAATTAAAGCTGGGAAAATGTATTTTTTATTTCATGGGGCCTTTGAAGTACAGAGAAGTTTCAGAATAGCAAAATAACCTGCATGATGTAGCTTGCAATTATTTTAGTGTGTAAAATCACCGTCTTTTTTTTAACTGCACTAAGATTTGCACTAATAAAACGTTCTAAAGACTTCCCTTATACCAAATGCAGAATTAAAAAAAAAAAAAAAAGTTTCAACATCAAACACTTATACACTTTTTTTCTGCATACAGTATACTGTAGTCTTTGATTTAACAGCATCCAAATCGTCTAATTGAGGGTTTTGGAATGCAAGGAAACAGATGAGCTCTGATGATAATCACGCTGAAATTAGCGCAGGACTGCAGTCACAGGTGCTGAGCTTTCAAACACTGAAACAAGGGCTAGCAGTGTTAACTGTATTGATTAGCTGCTAGCACTTGGTGCTACACAATCAGCATTTCACGCACCATTAGAATTAGCCACATCTGCATCCACTCCTCTCCTCTGCAGCACGGTCAACTAATCATCATCACAGACCATCGAAACTTTTGGAAGAGGACTTTGATTGCTGTGGAGAGTTGTCTTCAGTTGTAGTGAATCCATCAGGTTTGCAGAGTTGAAGAGCATCAGTGAAAAATTAAGTTTGTTTGAGATGTGCCATTTGCGTTTTGTTTTTCTGTTCCATGCACATGAGTGCTTTATAGATATGTCTTTAATTTCTTCCTTTTAGAAGCCTGTGGGTCTCTGGGTTAAAGTGTTACCCACATGTTCATCTTATTCCAGTTAAGCACTTTCTCTGCAGTTTTTCCATTCGTCATAGACATAAAAGTATTGCCACAATGTTTAATATAAACATGTGTGGCAATACTTTGTATTTTAAAGTAAAGAATTGAGGAGCCATTCTTTTTTCTGTTGTTGTTGAGACATTCTGGCTACATCTTGAGATTTCTTCTATTCCTTCGAAACAAATTGCTCTTGCCATTGCTGCTCTGACCACAGATGCACAAATGTCATTTTAACCCACTTGTGCTAAATTGGCTACAACGCTGCACTGTGGGTAACAAGTCAAAATTCTGGTACCATGACAATACTAGAAGCATGACCTTTTTAAATTCATATGAGCTGCCTCATCTCTTTATAGAAGAGACTTTCTGGGAGAAACAGAGGTGGTATGAAAGAGTGGAGGGGGAGAGACAAGGACCACCTGAGACAGAGAATCTCTTATGTAGGAGAGGACAACAGAGGTGTAATGAGGATCGTGATAGACATCAGCTGGGAGTCATGTTACATCAGATGAGAACCGGGAGAGAGGAGAAGACCTGAGAAAAAAAAGAATAAGGCATGGAATTACCAGGGAAAAGATCCTACGTCTGACTCTGCCGGTCTGATTTATTCCACTCTTTTCCTTGTTTATAGTAGCACAAACCTTCACCTGAAAGCACAAAGCAGTCCAACTGCACATCGCATGCTGTTCTTAACAACTGAATGTACAGGGATGACAGCAGCAGACAGTGTAGCGGTGAGGCTACGTGACAAGAGCTGGTGAAACATGAGATCCTGCCACCTCCCCAGTGTACAAACAAGACATGGCTGCGAGGGAATAGTGTGTACTCTGCAAAAACTCTCCCTCTTACCTCTTGCTTGTGTTTCAGAGCGTTTGTTCGATGCTTATCTCCTACTGTCAAGCCTTCCCCATGTAGAGAGGACAAAAGAAGGGGCGTAGAGGTCGATGGGAATACAGGAGGGGTTGGAGGGTAAATGTGTCGGCCTCTGAATGTCCTGACAAGGTGGCTATTCCTCAGATATGCACCAGGATATTAAAGCTACACCAATCAAAATCTGATATAAACAGTTTATCAAATGACTGTGCAGTTTTAAAAGAGGTCATTTCATCACCCAATTATGCATTGTGAAACCCATGCAGACAAAGTTAGGAACTAGCTAGTGACCATAATGGAGCATTTAGCTGCCAAAGAGAGACATTTTTTAGGGACAGGCGAGACTGGACATCAGGAGCTCAGGAAATTTCCTGGTGGTCTGGCGGTCTATTTGGCCTGCCGTGAGCAGTCAATGTCAACAGCAAGAACTAGTGAACGGACCTCTCCGGATGCATGCATCATCATATGCGAATGTGATTCTCATGGTTGGTTTATTGTGCTTGATGCATTGCCAAAGTGTCACAGCTGCCATTTTTAAAAAAATGACATCATAGCGTCCCTCCCGACGCACATATAAACCGTCTACCTGCTGCCTCTCAACTAATAGGATTATCGCCAGGTGAAATGAAGGCTCACAAGAACAGGAAAGGTGGAGCAGAAAAGGAGAGCATTAAAAGGAGAAAGATCCTCAAATAAGTGACATTTTCTCCAGGCATCAGGTTAGTCTAAGGCCACGTTAAGATGGAAGCAGCCCCACTAAAAACAGAAAAGTCTTTCCTCTGCATCTTTAAAAAAAATCTGGGTCGACATGAACAACTGAAAGCTCTATAGTATGAATGCCAGGCAGGAAGTCGGTGTAGTACCTTTGTAATGACATACTGTCAAAGCTGCTTAAAGTTGTTTACCTCCTGTTGCTGCTAAGCCGTAAGCAGCCACAAATTAAAGAAATCCAGCTGCAGTTTGACTTCCAAAATTCTGCTACAAACACTCAAATTTGCTACAATAGACTGATGTCATTTTTAACTTGCTTTGGGTGCACCGTTGAGTGTTAAATCTGAGTTTGGTAGTGGCTGCTGTGAAATGCATTGACTTGCGCTAGTGCTAGCATTAGCATTAGTATTAGCATTAGCGTAGTCACTACTGTCACAGGCATTGCGGTTTGCCAGTTAACACAGCTGGAGAGAAGGTTGCATTTTCAAAAGTTTCAGGGTTGCTAACATGCTGTTGTCATGTAAAAGGAAGGCCGAACCACAACAAAAGTGTTTCGTTTGATGCAAGAACTTGCACCATCAAAACGGGTCTGAAGTACCCAGCATGGCTAGCTAAGTAACCTGGTTAATAATAGTGTGACAAAGCCGCCAGTAGGCTACACACTTTGCACGTCTCTCTGTGGAGATACTAGCAATCATAACATTGAAGGCAATGTGTTTCAACCTGTTAAAAGAAAGATAAGCTAGTGAAGTGCATACACACTGTAGCCTACAGCTAATTAATTTACAGTAACTTAACCACAATACACCCTTGAATGTATCACAGCAGGTTCATAGCTGGATAAAAAAACATTTGCTTTGAGTCAAAACTGTTTTATAACGACATGCTTTCTATTTAACTTTGGTATAATACGCATTAGTACATGGAGACAGGTGAATAAATATTTGTGTTATACTTTGACTGTTGTGGCAATTTTTTTTTATTGAATGTGAAATGTAGAACTTGGGACACAGTTGGCCTTCGCAATCAGTGCTTCATGTGGGATGGAGTCAAACTCCTGGCCTGAAGTATAATCTCAGTATGCCCGGGTTTCAGGAGATGCATGAAATCAAAACAAAGCCAAAAACTGCAAACCGGGCTAACTTCCATCAGGTTGATGCAAGTACAACTCAGCATGAACGCCAGTCCATGTGTGTACTTAACCAGCAACTGTCTGCCAGCACATTAGACATAATACTTTTATATGGCAATATTACAGTAAGTTTATGGTGTTGTGTACATCTTTACACAGAAAAATACATGTTTTCTTTTTCTGAGAGTTGAGGTGACTTGAGGGTTTCTTAAAGGAACAGTTCACCCCAAAATCAAAAATATGTATTTTTTCCTCTTACCTGTAGCGGTATCACTGCGATACAGTTGACAGGTGTTGTCCAGCAGGTTGAAAATGATTCGTCCATGAAACTTCTCACAAGGTCTGTTGATTCAATTCAGTAATTTGATCATGATTTCTGGAAAGAGACATTGCTG
>JAPQLA010000013.1:15235826-15245950 GCA_029822935.1 Naso vlamingii | reverse complement strand
TAAAATACCATAAAATAATATTATGCTTGTGTTGTATTAATGCCCGTGTTTGCACAGGCCTGATATAGTGCATGTACGTGGCTGTGCACAACATTATGCCACCTTCAAGTCGATGGGGGTCGCTAGTCTCTGGACTGTTATTTTGGGGGTCGTGGGCTGCAAAGTTTGGGAACCCCTGGTCTACGATACATTATTGTAACATTAAATTTAGAATCTCAAAAAGACACCTTATTCTAAAAATGATGTCTTTTTGTCTAAATAATGACAAATGTTCTCAAAATTTGCCTCTAAGCGTTGTTTCCTGATATGAACCGAAGAAAGTGAGGGAAAGAAACATTAGCAGACACAAATGGATACCAGCAGTGCAGACTACTTTAAACACGGATTCACAAATTTACACAAAAAGAAGAAGAAAAGCACAATAATAAATTAATAAAAATACAAGCTTTCATACTTTTCCTGATAGCAAGTTTATGTGATATTAAATAATTATTTTTGAGATGGTTTAATAAAACTTTTAATATTTTTTCATGGTACCAAATCATTATGATGAGAAACTAGATCCTCATTCCAAGAAAGCTTCTTGTTATAATGACTCACTGGTTCTTTTTCAGCACATTGAGGGAAGTGGACTTCAACAGAACAGCTGGCAGTGAGGTCTTGAGATTATCAAACATTACATGAACACTGTTTTTTAAAAGACACCCTGCTGATCATTTTTATGAAATGAAAATTTTGGATCCTCTGAAGGGGGACAAATAAAATTCTAATCATTTTCATAGCACTGGAAGAAGTTTTGGAGGCAAATATTCATAGGAAAACTGCATGGCCAGATACCACAAGGGGAAAATGAAATAATATGAAAATGAATATGAACAGTTAATTGTAATGGACCCAATCCCTAGATCCAAGTCGTATTTTTAAAACCGTTTTTTAAACTGTCCTCACTCTGACAAATTATAATCCACGCTCGAACTTTGTAAAAAGAAAAACAAGAACACACACGTCCCAGTTCTTGCAAGTACATTCTCTGTGTCTCACTGCCACCATGCAGTCTTTCTTCTCCCAACAGGCCACTGCTGGAGAAACGCAACTCTAGATCTGGATGGAACAAGTGCCTTTCTCTCCTCCTCCCATCCCTTCCACACTGTTTCCTAAAGCCCAACCTGAACCCAGTAAGTGTTGGCGAAAGCAGCTGCCTTGGAACAACATCATCAACCCCCTCCTCCCTCTGTCTTCCCTTTCTCTTTTCCTATGAAACTGTGGAAAGAGCAGATCGTAGCCAGTCTATCCACATCTCTGGATTCCTGAGATGAGGAGTCCATCCATCATTGTCGGGGAGTGGCTCATTGTCACCAAGCAGCCCTGCGTTGAGCGTTGTCTTTCCTGTTCCTGTCTGTGGCCAACAGTAAATTACACCGCCACTCATGAGTCAGCGATGCAACAACAGTCCTAAATCAGACACAAACACCACCACCTCTCAAGAACACTGCTGTGTAAATCACCACAGTTGGCTTTTCTCTGTGGGGAAGAAACAAGTGAGACACTAATGGTGAAGGAGGTCCAGTTAAGTTTATCTTGTTGAACAAAAAAACAAAAAACACAAAACCAGCCATTCTTGAAATCTTTTTCACCAGGATCAATCATCATCAGATCCTTCTACTGTTAGCCCTCAGGACAAGAAATCATAACATTCTGTAATTTCCACATTAAGATAACTTATCCTCCGTTAACCTGGACAACTCCACAGCTCATTAAGAGCCACTTAACTCTCCAGGATTCAATAACTGTCTGGCACTCACTGTGACCTCATTTGAAAGACACTTACAGCAGGGCCGCTGTCAAACGCTGCAGTTTTCATTACACTACCTGACTTAGAAATAAGTCATTTTATATTACTGGCTGATGTAAAATGCAATAAAGAATTTTAACAGACAAAATGAATAACTAGGCCACTTTTTAACAAGTGCCATCATCAGGTCACATACTTTTGTTTATGACGAAGTAACTGAAAGGAAAATTATATTTCCAAGTTTTAGTCTTCTGCTCAGAAGTTTTGTTTTGGTGCGAATTAGCAAACACGAAAATGCTAACATGCTATATTTTTAGGTATATAAAAATAAACCTGCCAAACCTCATCATTCTGGCATTGACTTTGAAGCACATTAGCATGCATTAGCATTCAGCTAGTGCTGCAGTAGCAACACAGAGCTGCTGGCATGCATGCTAACAGCTGAGAGTAAACAGATAAAAACATAAAAACACTTTCTTAAATTGACTAATATAATATCCTAACAGCTGTTGACTCCTTTATTTTGTGTGAAAATTCATGGAGCCCACAGGATGAATCATAGTGACTTTGTTGGTCAGTGACTTTTTTCTCATGGTGGCCCATGACGTATTTTGTGGTTTTTATACGGCAACAGCACAGGATCAGAACTTAACCAATATGTCTGCCTCATCTGTGCTTCGTGTTTTGTGCTAATTAACAAATTTTAGCGTGCCAACAACCAAAACTAAGAGGGTAAATATTGTTTGAAAAGCATGTTTACATTTTCTTTCTGAGCATATTAGCATGGCAAGGGTAGAAGTTAGCCCGCAGACATGCTAGCATGGTCGTAGAATGTATGTTCATCATTTTTAATTTAATAGATGCACTTTCGAAAGGAGCACATAAATTCTGATTATTGGAAACTTGCTGGCGGGCACTGACTTGGTTACAGCTATCGGTACTTTTCCACATCAGTAGACGCGTTGGCAAGCATTCGACATTAACCATCAGGCTACTGCACTCAGCTGTAACCAAAGTCCATAAAGGGGGAGAACTCGAGAAAATGTACCACTGTCAAGCTCGGCTAAATGTCTGACCGAGATCTCTGAGTCTCCGTCCGCAGAAACGTTGCGAGTTATTTGGCGAATAATGATCTATATGGTATCAGACGGGGCGAAATCTGGTACGAAGCAAGAAGAAAAACATTGAGCCAGATTCCTGCCATTTAATATCCCATTAAAGTGTAATTTGGCATGAAACCCCTGGCATGTGCGATGGAATTCTACTGCTCCTTGTGTTCAATGAAATTCCCCACAGGCTTTGGACTTAGGTGTGTGTGCATATGGGTGTTTGTACTGGATGTGTGTGTGTGCATGTGCTTGTAGGCCTGTGAATGGTACATGCGAGTGTGTGCAAGTGTGTGAGTCTTTTTCAAGCCAGCAGAAGTGTAGTTTTCCACTGGGGTAAATCTACACTCTCCATCTCCTGCCACGTCTGACTGCCCTCTGTAGTCACAGATAACACTGGGAGCTCAACGACGGCCAACAGGCCCATTAAGAGACTCTCAGCCAATGGGATGATGGTTGCCAGGCACGCCACTTTTGCTTTGACCAATCAAAATTGTTTCACAGGCAGGAATTTGACAAAAGAATGTGCCAAAAGACACCATTTATGCTCTTTCTTTCAAGTTCAAATTCTTTTCCTCTCTTACAGACAATGTAAGACACTTTGACCATAAGGGGAACATTCACAGGAGTTAAACCCCATTCCCCTGCTTGTCTCTGCCACTCAGGAAAATGTTTTTGTCTTATAAAAACACAATAAAACTATTTGTAAAAGAGGAATGTGTTCACTACAAAAATATCTGGAATGGGCAGCCACAGGAGAAAAAAAACTACAGAGGAAATGATGCAAACCCGAGCTTAAAATGATTTCTCTCTGCCTCCCTTTTTCATTTGCAGTCTGCGTCGGCGAGATCAGATGTGGAATTAAAATTTCATTTTCTCAACTTTTCTTTGTTTCATTTGTTCAACCGGGGGATCGGATCGAAGGGCCCCAGCAGGTGTTCGATCCCATGAGTCAACACTGCCTCGGAGAACTTTCCATGTGTGGATTCAAAAGCTTCTCTTGCATGTAACAGAGTAACACTTCTGTAAAAGTGCCAGAGCCCCAGAAATCCAAGAGGGAGACGTCAGCGCCAAGAAATTATATTAACCATAGAGATAAAATAGTTACTCTCTATTAAAAACAGCAGGCCAGCCAGGTGAATTAATCCTTTTTTGTGGATTTCTCTTATTAAAGTCTGGTAGAGGGGGAGTTATAAGTCTCACTTGGTCTATCCATCTCTTTCATGCTTTCTCCATCTGTGAGTCCCAGCAGGTGCTTCGATGTGAAAAAGCCCGATGTTCGTTCAGGTCACAGAGTTTCAAGTTTTTCGATCAGGAGGATTGTAGCCGTCGCGGCCGTTGATGCATTTCATACAAACCCCACACATCCCCCGTCCTCCTTCACGCTCAGATAATATGAAACACATTTGTCCAGAAGAGGAGCTTTGAATGAAATACAATAAAATCTGCTCTTCCCTGCACAAAGCGTCCATCACTCCTGCACCTACACCTTCAAATCCAACCCCTCCGGGTCCTGGCTGTGCCCAACAGAAAGTGAAAACATTACTGTTCTGAACAAAGGCCCAGTGTTCTCAGCTGAAGAAGAACTTGGACAGATCTGACCTTGATTGTTCACAGCTCAGGCGAGGGGCAAGCGAAGGCACTGCGAAAGTCTTTTTAGCATGCAGAGTTTTGTGATTTGTGAGGAGCTGACACTAAATTCACACTTAGGAGAACACCAGCGTCAATTACATCACTGTAAAACATTTGGAGCCTGGTTCAACTTAAAAACAGAAGGTTCCCTGCTGCCTTGAAAAATGCGAATTGACTTAAAGAATTTGGCTCACCGTCAACTCGTGAGTTTAAAACAAAGACATCATCGCATGAAGCTGCCCAGTAATTTGTTAACATACAGGACACATCTCAAGTTTCTGTCATTTTATTAGCAGAGGAGTGCAGTATTTTTTCTTCATATTACAAATTTCATTTCTCAGACAATGCATGATGGGAAGCCTTCTAATGTACTAAGGATTCCTCTCTTGAAACAGTTTAATGATTAAACAGCAGTATTTTAATTTTACTTATCACTTTGAGTCATAAGACATGAACTTTTTAGTGGTATTTAATTCTAAAAATGTGTAAAAATAAAACATAACTGTGAATTAAAAAACATTTACATTATTGATGAACAATTAGTCGATTCCACTGCATTCTAAACTGTTTTACAGTGATTACACCTCATTTCTTTTATTTTTTATGGCTTCAGCTGCTCCTCATCATTTAGCAATTTTCCTTTTCTTTCACTTTAGTTGGTTTTGAAAAGTTTTCAATGTTGAATCTAGCTCGAAATTAACTGCCGTTCAACAAAGATGCCCTTAATAAAAACATGTGCTAGTAATTAAGTCGGTAAAGCCACATTTTTTAAAGGATTATTTCCTTCCAGTAGTTGTCGAAGCCCCGTAACAGAACTTACTGTGCAAAAACACTTACTTACTGGGCAAAAGAGACACAGTGGCTTTATCTTACTTTGTCTCACTCTGGAATGTGTTTTTGATTCGGTTGAGAAATTTAATGACAGAAAATGACTTTCTGTTAAGAGAGCAAATAAATGAAAAACTGTACGAGCCATAAGAAACATCAGCAGCGAAAGTTAAGTGAGCTATATCAAGAGATTCAGCTCTGTTTTGCATGGCGCCTGCCGCTGTTACTTTTCTGTAAAGGTGATACTCTCATCGTCCAAAAAAAGAAATGCTTTTACGTCTCACACACACGGTCTGCCGGCACACAAAAACAGAGCCTGTTTGCCTTGCTCCTGCTCTCCCAGCAGGACCTCATGGCAGGATCAAAGGCATGCCAAACAGTAGTCTGAAAGTGAGCATGTTCCACATGGCCTTGTTGTGTCTGGCCTGCTAAAGCCTGGTCAGAGGAGCTGGCTGGGAGGAATTCCTCCTCTGCTCTGGCTGCAGTGGTGTGAGAGACAGACAGTGTTCTTGTGGGAGTGTGTGAAGTGACAGTACACGGGCTCCTCTGCTGTGGATGTGTCAGTGTGTGTTAGTGTCTTTTGGACACCGTGGGCTTTGCTTAAATCTAACAGAAAGCCTCTGGGCCCTCTTTCCTGTATCTCCACTTTAGTACTCACAAGAACTACAAATTGAAAGAACGAAGATGGAAGAAAACAGTGTGAGATGACAGCAGCAGTGTAATATATAGAGAGGCAGGAGGACGGACAGACAGTTGGAAATAATGGACCAGCTGCAGGAATTAAAACAAAATGTGCAGATGGAGGGGACAAAAAAAAAGAACAAAAGTGAAGGATGTCGTGTGTGTGAGAGAGACTCTTGAAGGGAAAGAATTCAAGAAATGTGGCTCCTTACCAGCCCGATAAACAAAGTTCGCCTCAGCCTCAGAGGAGGACGGCGAGAGCAGCTCGTCGTCGTACTCGTTGGAGCTGAACGAGCCCGAGTGGTTCCTCTTGCGAGCGTCCATGACGGCGTTGGCCACCATGACGTGGCGCAGCGAGTCATTCAGGTAGCGGTGCAGCAGGCTGCTCTTGTACTTGGGAGGAGACACGTAGTCCTCGGCCAGAGAGGCGGCCTCGGCTGCCGAGCGCAGCCCCGCGCCCATACCCATACCCATGGCCATGCCCACCATGGAGGAGCCCTCCTTCTTGATCACGCTCTGGTACATGGGCTTGGTGAGCTCCTCCGGGTTGCTCTGTGTCCTCTGAGGGTTGTCTCCATCTACAACAACAGGCAGAAGCATAATAAAATCAATATGAACTTCAAAAACAAAGGGTGCATCTTCTAGACACTTCTTCCTGTTTGGTTCTTTTGTGTCTTTTTTTTTTTTTTTTTAAACACCTGTAACTCAAAAACTGTGCCTAATCGGATGTAGTTCCCTGTGTGCACATTAGATTTGCATTTGCAGTGAGTGATTCCTGAAATAAATTTTTTAAAACATATTTGATCTGTATCCATATGCAGGGTTGGGAAGGTTACTTTGGAAATGTAACAGGTCACAAATTACTTGTTACCCTATTTAAAATGTAAGAAGAAATCGTCAAAGTAATGTAAATTATTACATTTGATTACTTTTTGTTTCCTTTTCTAAATTTCTAATATAAGTTTTCAACTGTTAACTGGTTTTAAATGTTTAAACCAGGCAGCATTAACCTTAAAATAAGTACTCAACACTGATTAGGCGACATACCTGAAGATGTTTCCTTATATTTGACATGGAAAGCTTCAACATCAAAAGCATTTAAACAGCTGGTAAACATATTTTGCATTGCATTTTTATGTATCAGCCTTTTTTGGATTTCTGATTTTTTTTTTTTTTTTTTTTACATTTTCAGCACTGGAACGTATTTTTAATCATAGACATGATGTCAACTCTCAGATGCTTTGTTTTGAGCGTTGATGTGGACTGATTTAACTGGCAGACGTGGAGCGCTGCAGATCAAACAAGAGAACCAATCAAAAGCATCAGAATAACATCAAACTTTCCAAAACGGCCTTGACTGGAAATGACAAAAGAAGGCATCGTGCACATCAGAAACAAGCAAAGCAACAAAAAGAATTCTATTCAACATATAGCCAAAGATTTTTACAGAAAATATTCAGAAGTAACCACCTGTATAATCATTGACATTTTCTTAAGGTATTGTAATTTAATTACACTTTTTTCAGTAACTATAACTGACTATGGTTAAATTTATTTTGTAAATAAATTACATGACTCTGTTAAAAGTATCTAGTTACTCCCCAACACTGTATGTCAAATCATCAAATCAAATCTAGTAGATGCTCAATAACTGTAGAACTGCTACAGTAACGTTATTTTTAGTTGTTATATAAAGAGTCACTACACACACATGTATAACGTAATGTATTTATGTGTCAGTACCTGCAAACGGTGCAAACTCCATTTGAATTTTAAAATGATCAACTTTTAATTGGTTCATTATGAAGTCACGAACAGTTTATCTATTAATATTGTAATGGATTACATCCACAAAGGAATCACACATTTTTCCTCGGTCAGTGCTTCTCCACTTAAATTAAATAAACTTCTGTGCCTTGCGTGTTCATCCCCTGCGACTCAGAGTCGGGCTATTTCGAGCTAATCTTGAATCTAAATTCCAGGGCAGGGAGATTTGAACCTGGCACTCCTGCCCTCCTGCTGGCATCGCCTCAAGAGCAGTAAGCCCGGCCGAGATTTCAGACGCATTACCAAACCATAACGGATGGTAGTCTACTTCCTCTCCATCAAGAGCCCATTCCGCTGCAGAAATAAATAATTTCCAGGGTGCTCTGCTGTCGAATAGATTGAATTAAAGCACAGGTCCCTACCTGATGAAAGAAACGGGAAGAAAAGATAAAACACCATACTGAAAAACCAGATATCCTCTGGCAGGAGGGAAATCAGGGAGAAGTTCACTCTAGTTACTGTCCCTGCCAAGACTGTAATTTTGTAATTTGGGAGGTTGGACATTTGATTCAGTCTGGGCCAAATTAAAATTATAGCTCCCACATATCAGAAACACATGGAGGTAGCGGAATCGCTCTCCTTCCTCTGTGCTGTCTGAGGTAAAATTCAGCGAGCGCTTCAGCATTTCCTGTGAAACCACACGGCCATTAATAAATCTGACCTGTCTTTATAATCCCATGACAGCGTCCTTTTACATTTAGGTCTGCCACCTTTATAATAAAATGTTCTATTTCACACCTACAGTACATGACAGTGTGTCCTCGCCAGATTTCATGCAGAAAGCAGATTTTTCTCTCTTGGATTTGCTACTGTTGTTACAGAACAAGCTGGACCGTTTCAGGCCAGCAAGAAGAATGAACACGGAGTCAGTGGGGTCAAACTTCTGGAACGAAAAGCACAGACTTTAACATAATGGAGGGCCTTTTATCCAACGGGTCAGGAGCAGGAGCAGGCTGCGGACAGCTTCATAACCATAATGTGATAGGAAGAGGAGTCATGGAGATATACAGAGCCTCCGGCGGTACAGTGGCCTGAGGCGGACACAATACAAACACCGTGCACACATTCCTCTTCCAGCCACACGCTGAGCCGTCTTCTCCTCAAATATTTAATTAGAGGTCACCGACACCACAGTGCTCTTCCTTTCTGTTCATTCTTTCACTGCATGAGTGTGTGCATTTATATTTGTTTTGTTTCTTGACCATGTTTTCAGTGTTTTCAGTGTTGTCGCTGCTCTAAATACACGGCTGACAAGGAGCTACTCATTTTTCAATTGTAGGCTGAGAGACAGAGGTTGGCTCAGCGGGGTGTCTTAATGACAGCGTGTCGCAGCCCGCCGGCCTCCGCGTCTCCCGGCTGGGTCACACACCCACCATTTATATACATGCAGAACATGGCTCTGCATAGCATCGGCCCAATTCTGGACGGGCACAAACAGACTTTGGCCCCATTTCATGTCATAATGCTAGATTTGAATTTCGCCAGCGAGGAGAATGATGCAAGAAGATTTTCACGGTCACTGTGTACAAAGAGCAACAGGTTCACACCAGGATATGAGAGCAAGTTAAAAACTGGACCCTGAGCCGTTTTCATGCGATTGTACGTCAGACCGATGGAAAGAGCAGTCACACAAATGGAAAAGTTCTCCACCGTGCTCGTAAGTTACGTCCTGCCAATCAAAAAAAAAAAAGAAAAAAAAAAGGTTCAGAGTCAGATGTAGATTCAAGAAAGGTAATTGTTTTCATCTACAGCAAGATGCAATAAGACAGCTGCAGAATAAATCTAAACTTTACAAGCAACCATAACTTGAGAGGTGAAGGGTCACAGACAAAAATCAAATACGGCTGTTGGGCTAAAACGAAGGAGAAGTGCTAAACAAATAATTATACTGGCAAAGTTTGTGAGTATTTTTTACCCACTATTAGACCCTGGGGCAGTAAATGAGCACCAGGCCCCGTTCACCTGATCCCTCTGCACTACAGCACGTACTGTTACACACAATACGATGGTAGCTTCAATAAATGTTGCCTAGAGACTCAGTTTGCAATCCAACACACGTTTGCCATATAATGGATAGAACAAAACTGTGTGTTGCATGCTGCATACTTAGATATCATGCAATGGAATACTGACTCAAATAAAAAAGCTCTTAGAACTTCAGTTTGAGTCAGAGTCAGGGTTATTAATCTATAAAAAATCCTAAAATGCTTCTCAGTGAGAACAAGACAAAAACTTTGTGAGCTGCTGAACTGTTTTAA
>JAPQLA010000013.1:15225675-15235726 GCA_029822935.1 Naso vlamingii | reverse complement strand
CAAATCTCGCAAGAGTGTGTGCGCCGCCGAGACAGGGACAGGTCTTGAATGAGTTCATTTTCTCCCGATTTGTGTGTCTGGAAAATGGCATTTTTGTGTCCGAATGTTTGGAGGATACATGTCTTGTGAAAAATGGGTTCAATCTGCATCTGGGTGACGATGGGGTGAAAGAATTGGTCATAATCTGTGAACACGTTCATTTCTCCCGCAAGAATGAATGGACTAAAGACTGCCTCTAGTCTCCTAAAGGGGCGTGGCCATGGCAAAACCCATGTGACACTGATACAGGAAATAACGGTAAGTGAGAGGTCTCGCTTTCTATTAGCTGTCTTTGCTTGACATGGCAAGGGCCGCTGCTGAAGGGCCTTTGCCACCAGTTTTGGTAAAAAATGAAAAAATCCCTGTCGTATCGAAAATGGCATTGAGTATCAAGTATTTTCCTGGGTATTTGCATCGTGAGAAATTCTAGCATCGTGAGAACCCTAATTCAGTGTAGCCCAGAAAGGTCTGTGCAGCTGGTGCTAAGCTAGCCTCACTTTAAGTCTCTGTTACTAGAAAAGATCTTGAAAGGATCCTGCAGTGATGTAACCACAATTCAGCGAATGCAAAGCATCTTTCATTAAACCAGCCTCAGTTTCTACATGCTCTCTTCTTTGCAACCCCACATTTCCAGCGTGTAATGCATACTTTGTGATTTCAGTAAATAGCCTGTGACGGACGGTCTGGGGCCGCAGGGCAGCTTCCCATTTCTGTGATATGAGCTATTTTTGAATTCTCTACTGGACAAAAAACCTCCTCTAACCTCTGAACGGAACTTGGAAGAGAGAACAGGAGCTGCAGCTCGAGCCGTACCTTCTGAGCAGCTGTCGTCACTGCTGACGCTCAGCCTCTCCGCGTTGCCCTGCACATATTTGTTGTAGAGTTTGATTCTGAGCGCCCAGCTCAGGTCCGGCTGCCTCACCGTGTTCTTCAGTCGCCTCCTGGCATTCGCAAACCAGTTGGACACCTGAGAGAGAGGGAGAAAGAGAAACAGGAGGAAGTGGGAAGAATCAGCAAATAGAAACATATGTTATTGTTTTCATTCCAAACACCTCCACATCCATAGCAAAACAAAGACTATCCTTTATGAAAACGTCTGCTCTCTGCCCGCCATCGCTCACATTCAGAAAAACCAAGAGAGACTCGAGGCGAAAGACAGAAACAGAGTCAGATTGCAGGGCAGCTCTCTGAAACCGAGCTTTAAGAAACATCCCAGACACTCTGCAGAGACACCCCAGCATACATCTCCTCTGTATGAACGCCATGTACAAACATTTAACACCCTCTAAGCACAGAACGACCAGAGAACGCAACGTTTCATTAACTAATGTTCAGACGCAGATGCACGTCTTTCATGCTTATTCTGGACCCGCACAGCCTCCCTCCAATAATACATTTTTTCCAACACTGTCTTCAAGATGCAATAAAAAAGACACTTGAGCCGACGCTCTTCCTTTCACTGGGAAGGGAGACCATTAGATGTTATACTAGAATAACTTTTCATGCTCAATAGACTTCAAGCGGCTTATGAAGGGGCTGGGACACGGGCCTTATGCTAGAGTACTTATTTTTCTGATCCCCTCTCTCAGTATCGTGTTTCTTGTTAACTAAGACCATCCCACATCCCTTTGTCTCCAGCCCAGCGCTATGGCACAGCAGGAGGAACGCAGCATCTTATACATGTGGCTTGGCCCGGAGTGGAGGCGAGGCGAGGTGAGACGAGGCAAAGCGTGGGACGGCTCGCTAATGAGGACCGGAGGAGAGACGGCTGTCAATGGGGTGAGAGAAAAGAGACAGGATGGTACGCCTCTGCAGATGACACCCAGAGAGATTAAAAAAGGAGGGGAGCCATCAGCCAAACCAGCTCCTTCACCCGTGGCCTGTCTGCACTGTTTGTACTGCAGAGGAGACGGCATGCAGGCACGGCGACTGATGGGGAGATGGCACCGGCCTATTAGCACAAACTAAGAAATAATTTACAACTTTTACGCGGAAAAAAGGGTCTGCTCTGTTCAAACATGACAGATTTAGTTGCTTTAAACACCAGGTGGGAGTTTCCAGGGGAAAATGCACAGAAAGTGATGTGTTCTACATTACTGGCCGAGGTAGCAGCGGTTAGTTTGGATTAAACAGTGGAAGAAGTGGGTAGTTCGTAACCTTCACAAATGGATACACAAAGAACAGAATGCCACCTAACAAATATTTTCATTTTGAATAATTTGTTGATTACTTTGGGGAATTTTGACTGAGTGCTTAGTGGAAAAGTTCAGAAAGTAGTTCAAGTATGCATGTTTCCAGAGCTCAAGTTGATGCCTTTTATATGCTTGTTTATATCAGTTTTAGTCCAAAATTTAAATTAATTTTAACGTAATCAACAAAGCTTTAAAAAAAAACAGAAAAGCTGCACATTATCATATTTGAGAAACCAGCAGCACATATTAGACTTTTTACTTAAAAATAATTTAAATGATCAGTTTATCATATTAATTTTGTGCTGATCAACTATTCAAATAGTCAATTAATTGTCAATATATTTAACAACAATATTAAGTCAAGAAAAAACCCACAGATTCAGCCACAGAGCTCCTCATGCATGTTGAAAAACGTGATGAAAATAATTTACCTGCCTGTCATCACCCTCGTCCAGTTACGAGAAATCATCCACTTATCTTTGACACCTCTGCTGGTATTTGGGTGTCAGCTTAAATGTGTGTGCATGTGTGTGTGTGTGCAAAGCTGCAAGTGTGAGCGTGTGTTCGCCGGTGTCCAACACAAAGCATTCCTGCGCACTCCGCTCGCCCTCACCAAAACAAACAGCTCCATCAGGCTCCTAAAATGAGAACCAGATTAGGCAGCGTGGCCGGCGGCCCAAAAAAGCCGCCGCAGACTCTGTGAGGCCGTATCAGTGACCTTGTCAGCCAGATGATACTGTACATACACCTCTGCAAGCGCCAGACACTAAACACACTCATATTCACCACCGGGTTTTCCTCACAGTGGTCAGTTTGTCAGCCACTACAGTCTGGCTGTCCACTGTACTCTTGTATTATCGACAGAGGGTGCAATAGAACTTTAAGTACATATTTAAAACTATAATATAGCCACACTAGAATAGAAGTTCCCAACCTGTGGGCTCGGACCATCAAATTGAGGATTCAAGAGAGAAACCATGTAATAAGAATGAACAGCATGCGTAGCTGTAGCTGCTACACAATTTTATGATTATTTTCCTATAAAATTCTTAATGGTTTTAGCTGTATGTGCACACAAATTTGGAAGAAAATACGAGAAAATAAAATCGCTTTTTTAGAGGGTTATTATGAGTCAAGAACAGAATTGCCAAGTGCATTGTAGCATTTGGAAGAAGGTAGAAATAACATGAACCATCGCTGCACGAGGGCTGTAAAATAAACAGCTCAAGATGTAAAAACACTTTCTGCTCACAGCCTCGTAATTGCACATTCAAGTCAGAATCCAGCATTTCAGACCTGATTAGACAGAAACTCAACCACAGAAATCAAACTTCACTCTTCCCCTCACTGATCATATTCATGCCTGAATGAATACTAAGAATCTCTCACCTTTCTCATTTTTTATAGCTTCATTTCATCCTCATCAACAGACCGACACCTTGACGGATGCGGCCAGAAAGTGGACTCACCTGCACCAGGGTCATTTGCGAGCCGAGCGCCAGCAGGATCTTCTCGGTCTTGGTGGGGTAGGGGTTGTCTCGGTGCTTGTAGAGCCACTGCTTGAGCGGCCGCGCCATGTCCTGCAGGGCCTGACGCTTGTGCCGCACTTTGCCGCCACTGGGACGACCCCTGTGGTGTGACACGTAGAATAATATCCGTCAGAAAGCAAAGGACTGACAGTAAAATATAATGCAAGGTGTTAAATAAATGCACATATAAAAACTTGATTATTCATATGAGTGAATTATGTGACACATTTTTTTGACCATTTTATAATCTAAACCTGTTTCTTCTTTTCTGTCTAATATCTTTTTTTACTATTATCATTATTGTATTTATTTTTAATCTAAAAATATATTTTCAAGCAGAATTTAATCTTTCCAGATGCAATAAAGGCTGATTTGACATGTGCCCATTCTGCATTTGTCAGTAGCATCAGGCTCATTATATCTGGATAACATGTTGGTCAACCCTCTTCATTTAAATTTCTCCTTTCTCAAATTGAAGTAAAAATCTGGTTTTAAAGCCATAAAAAAGAACCAGGATTATGTTGTTCCTGAAGTCAACCAAACAATGTGTGCAGCTGCAGGCAGAGTCCAGAGATCACCGCATTTTGTCTGAATTCGTTAGCCATGACACATAAAGTGAACACTCTATGCAGCGTGCAATTTTCTCCCCAAAGTAGTACAATTGAGCTGAGAGAGTTTGGATTAAAAGCAAGAGAGACATGAGGACACAGCGAGAGAGAGAGACAGAGAGAGAGAGAGAGAGGGGCTGAAGCAGAGGAAAGAAACGGCCACTCGCAGTTTATTTTTCATTGCGTGTCCCACAAACCGCCTACACGTTGCAATGAAACAAACAAAAACATTTATCCTCGGGTGCGCATTTTTGCCAGATTAACATTTCACACCCAGGAGACGTGGATCAGGAACAATGCAGCTGGGCCACAGTCACAGCCAAGCCATCACACAAGGGGCTGACAAAATTACTAAAATTATACTTCTGGTTTTGCTTTACAGAAAAAGAGCATTTTGTATTACCAGAGGTTCTAAAAAAAACATTACAGCTGGAATAAATGCTGGTGTGGAGATTAAAACTATATATTCTTAAATCCCACACCAGGTCAGCAGCCACAAACAGCTCTCTAGTGATATTACACAAGATAAATCACTGCAAATTACCATGAAATTACTATAAATGCATTTCTGAGAAACACAGTTAGCCTGTTAGAACATCTTTCACACTCGTCCGGCTGCAGCAGGTCTGTGGAGGTGTCACCTCAGCTCCAGGTTTTCTGAACCTGTAGATGTCAGTGTGGTGCTGCGCTCCGTTTCTCCCTTTATCTCACCAAAAACTCCACTGACTGCACATGTAACATATTTTAGTCTAACCTCAAGTCTGCCTGAGGTTCATGTTCTACAAATATTTTCCTTGTAATCTAGATCAGTATGAACATCCGAAAGGACATTTTACTCTGTGTTCCACACACACACACACACACGCCTCTGTTTAATAATTTAATGTTCTTCATTAGAACTGTGGCGTCCCCTGAGGTGACACCTGACAATCACTAAAGTTCACCAACTCATAATATTCTTTCTTATTACTGCAGGTTCCTCCTTGAGGAGGCTCCTTAAGGTCACTGCTCTCCCTGTTCTCTCTCATAAACATGAACATTTCACAGAACAAATAATTCTCCTCTTGCACCTGCTCTCTGTCACATAGAAGCAAAACAACAACAAAAAAAATTTAATATTTAACAATAACATTTGGTCCTTGTATGATTGAGCAGACCACACAGAGAGCTGAAGGGCACATTTATTCATTGGAAGCAGATGGAGACACGCTACTGAACAGGCTGACCTACTTATTAATTTTAAGATTAGCTGCGAACATCAACACCTAAATGAGGTCCAGACGGTAAAATACTAATTCCTTCATCCATCAGACCCTGTTGCATTAGAGTCAAACGAAAACAGTCGGACTGGATTATAAAATTGAGGTTGCAGTCATGAGATGCAAAGCGCGAGTAGTTACAGTTTTAGGGTTTATGAAACTTTTATTACCATTTTATCTGCGCGTAAATTTCAGACTTTTTGCGTAAATTACGCACAGCTGCAGGAACTATTTTTTATCAATTTGAACTTCTTCTCAATGATTCTTGCGCACAAACAAGAATCAGAAATATAATTTCACCAGAGTGTGACCCAAGAAGACAGATATATATATTTTTTATCCTCTCTAAACTTTAAGCCCAAGTGGAGAAATAACCACAGAGCTCTGATAACAAAACCGTCACTGTTGTCTGCTCTCTTAGTGTAACTTGTGCTGAGTTTAAAAAAAAAAAAAAGAAAGAAAAAAGTTGAAATAGAGAGGCATTCCTCATCAGTAACCTCGGACTCCAGCTAATCCACATGTTAACACAAGCCACACATGCTGACCAGAAGCGGTACAGACGGCAGAATGCTCCACATACCCGCTCCGCCTGTGTCTGATGGCCTGGCTGTCTCTGATGGTCTGGTTGCTGGAGATGAGGTCTGGATGCTGCCCGTCGATGACTTCTAGATAATTTCTGCTGCTCATTTCCACCTCTTTCGCCTTCTCCTCGAACAGGACCTGGCTGCTCAGCTTGTTAAACACAATGGTGTTCATCTTTGGCCAGATATTCCCCCAGTTGATGCGCAAAAATTAAAAAAAAGAAACAATCTCCTTGGATGTGTCACAGTGTCCCCGTCTTTCTCCTGCGGAACAAGTAAAAAAAACAAACTGTGATGCGCTCTTGATCTAAAAATATGACATTCGGTTGAAGATAATGATAAAAAAGAAACTTAAACATCTGCGAATCACTTTCCCGATGCGCATGAGAAAACGCGCACTGTTAGTTAGAAGTTATAATCTGACACCTTCTCTCCGGTGTGTGTGATCAGGTTAAGCTCCACTGAACGCCTGCTTACACACACTGTTGTCTTTAACAGCATGTAGACGATCTCTAAAGCGGACCGCGCATAACTGCGCTATTGTGATGCGTCACTATAAGGTGGCACTTAGTAAACAATTGCATCTGCAGCGCATAACAAAAAAATTGAGTGAGTTCATTACGCAAAAATAAAATAAAACAAACAATAAACGAATAAAAAATAGACAGCGCAGACAGTAGGTCCATTGTAAGAAAATTTAATAAACAAATTCGACTTTATTCGCGCGCAATAAAACCGTGTTGCCATAATTTCTGTCTAAATTTTAGATCTTTTTTTCCAGCCCCAAGCTCCATTTTTTAACAGAAAACTGAATTCTGTGAAATGAAGCTTCACTTTCCATAAACAACATGGGAAAACACAGAAGTTACTAATCTGCAGACTCGGTGGTTTGGATGGTAAAAAAACCTGATCTGAGTTTTAAAAATGTCTTTTAGAATCCAGTTCAAGCATCTTTCTGCCCTGCCTGCTCTGCGGTCGAATGTCTATAAACCCTGAACGGTTTATTTTGATTCGTGCTCTCCCTTTTAAATGTAAAACAAACAACCTCGCGGGCTGCCGAAATGTGACATTTTGTTTTCCCCCTTCAGCTTCAATTTAGAAATTCTCTGCACAGGTTGAATATGAAACTGTCACAGGAAAAGACGCATGATGGCTACTGTAAATATCTGGGGTGCCAGGCGGTGATGTCCACTAAATTAAACAAATAGTAGCCTACTAATAAAATATAATGATAGATGTGAGCTAGAATCTATATAGTTTATGAAATGTTGACTTTTATATAAAATAAGTCAGACTGAAGAGCAGCGTAAACTCTGTGCTGCTCATTCAAAGTTCGTGGCTCTTGGTGGGTTTATCCTTCACTCCATCCCTGCTTCCCCGCTATCACTCCACTCCTAAAGCAGCCATCAGTGTGTGAGTGTGTGTCGGTCAGTTACCTGTCCCGGGCCCCTCCTGCGTCTCTCTTCTGTGTACAACAATAATCCTGTTCCCAGTCGCCCATTCCCTGCTCACATGTTCCCGTCCTGAGATCCTGAGCTCAAACCGCACGGACCGCCGTCTCCTCCTCCGCTTTATCCAGCGGCCTGCGCCGCGCCGCCCGGGACTCTGAATATCTCACCCTGCTCATGTTTCCTAGCACACAGCCCGAGCCTGCGAACATACTGTTGATGGTTTACGCCGGTTCTGGGGCCGCGGCCAGGAGAGGGAGAGAGAGGGAGGGAGGCATCCCACTGCAAAAAGTGACACGGCTGTTTAAACTACTGCATCCAGAGTTTGAAAATGTTACTTTTCTTTAAACAAACGTGTCCACCTGACTTGGGAACACATGTTCACCTCCCAGTGCTGATGCTAACTTCAGGGACTCTCCGAAAAATGTACATTTTTGGAAAAAAGCACCATGTTCTCCCCTGTTGCTACTTTCAAATAAAGCATCCTTTATAAAGGTTTTAGCCTTTATAAACTAATAGATTTATTAACAGTTATTAAAACACTAACTGGCCTAATCAGTTACAACCAATAAAGAAAAACTGCAGCATTTTGGGAAAGGTGCTTATTTCTTGGTGGAGGAATTTATGGATGATTGGTAACACTCTGATTTTTTTTACTAGAAAATTTTCACCACATTTGCTGAATTTGTGACTTTGCAGAGCCAAATGTTTCAACACGTAAGAATTTGCACCACGCAAGCAAATTTTTTTTTTTATAGTCCCTGCAAAGTGCATGAAGACGGAGTTAAACCTATCACCAACTGTCTGCTACAGAAATACTTTACAGTGTGGTAAACCTGTTTTGGATGCTTGTTGAGACTGTATCATGTTGCATGATCCCACCTTGGCTCCAAATGGTCCAAAGTCTTCATCTTACGTCATTTTACACCTTAGACGTGATGTTCTTCCATCAATCTTCTTTATTTCAATATCTTTATCTTCAAAATGCCTGAAGCTGAAGTTGGTATCACATTCAGCTCAGTGGTTTTGCTGCAACAATAATTATTCCATCACATTCAAACCAAACACAATCCAAGCTGGTTTTGGTGACATTTAAAAAAAAAAAAAAAAAGAGTCTTACTGTATATAGCCTGCTGATTACTGTTGATGCACTCTCTCATTGACTTCCAGTTTAAAACCTATCACATAATGGGCTCATGAGTCATTGGTTCTGAGGGCCTCAGCTGTGTGTTCATTTGGGGTTTATCCAACGTAGTGATTCGAAAGGATCTGACTAAGCAGCAAGAGCCATATGAAGGGTTAGGGATCCGTGTAATTATTGTTTATTTGTGCTTATTTTCATTTAACAGGGGAAGTTAACTTTAACTAACATCTTGTGCAAACATGCCATGAATGGCCCAGTCACGTAATCGCTTTAATTAAGTTCGGAGAGGGTTTATTTGCTCACATTATACACAATATGTAAGTTTCCCTTCTCGCCTGAAGTGAACTTCTGTTACCTCCCATGACCTTGTCACTGTTATCTTAACGACCTTCTCTGGAGAAACATGGGGTCTTGTCGCTACGGTTGCATCTCTTTAATCTTATTTCGCTTCCTCCACAGCCCCGCTCCCGCTCAGTATATCTCCGTCAGACTCCTGCATGATGTCCACTGCGGGCAAACAAAATGATTCAACAGGTAGGAGCACAACATAAATCACAGCGTCCTGGTTCATAGTGCTGGTGCAAGGGACTCTGCAGGCAATCCCTGTACACAGCTCTGTTTCATCTCAGTCTGGAGTACATGATGTACGCTGACATCTGTTTTCTTTGTCCTCTAATCTTTGTAGCTCTACTGGTCACTTGGGTTTGACCAATAATGTGTTTTGAAGCCTGGCACCAATGCCAATATACCAGTATTTTTAGTCTGAAGTTGCAGACAGCTGAGAGATTGCGCAGATCTTTGTCCTGAAATGACACAGGAGCTGAGAAAATCACTCTTGTTGTGACTGTTAAAAAATAGAATTTATGTGACACTTGGCTCTTTCTTTTATTTGTTCGAGGGTAGGGAACTCTGTGTACAGAAAAGAGTGGAAATTCTAAATTAAATCCATGAATGAACAAATGGATAAATGTGAAACCTCCATTCTATGGATTCAGCCCGTGTTAGCAGTAGCCTATAATGGCCTCTGTGGCTGTGGAGGAGCTTGTCAAGGCTGAATGAGTAATCTTAAAGGGATAGTTCACCCAAAAATGAAAATACAGCTATTATCTACTCACCCTCATGCTGATGGAAGGGCGGGTGAATTTTTTTAGTCCACAAAACACTGCTAGAGTTTCACAGGAAAAATACATTGCTGTCGTCTTCCAAACAAGTGAAGTAAATGGTGACAAAGATTCAAACATAAAAAAAAAA
>JAPQLA010000013.1:14958085-14971392 GCA_029822935.1 Naso vlamingii | reverse complement strand
GGCAGCAGTCGCAGATACAGATCGCGCGCGCGCGTGCGTCCTGCATTGTTGGTTGTTAAGCGCAGTTGTGCCCGTGCGCGCCCCTGTTTGTGTACACGGGTGTTTGTGAGTTTTTCCGTGTCGTCTCTGTGGCGCCATGTGCCTTTTTGGATTGCTAATTTCTCTGAGCGGCTCTGCGCTCCTCCCAGCGGCAGCAGCAGTCTGGTAGCCTGAAGGGAGGCGGCTCAGCGCGGCGTCAACCTGGCTGCCAGCAGGATGACACTGCAGGTAGCTGCTACTGGTCAGTCTGGCTTCACTTAGCCTGCGCACAACAGCTCAACTGTGAGGAGAAATCAATGGACCCTGGCATGAATACACACATAAAGCTGTATAACACAATGCCAGAAAACGCTTGCATGCTCTTCTGTCTAGCTGCAGAACATTCTGGGAAACTATTTTAAAAGTAAAAAGGATACCGACAACTTTTTTTTTATTTAACTCTTGGCAGCCTTGCTTGTCTAACACAGAAGTTTTTCATCATTTCACAAGTAAATGCAAAAGTTACTGTGATCCTTCAACGGCTGTTTGATTGCCTGCATAAATATGGTTATACATTTAAAACAAAATATAAATCATGCGCTGGTCTCTTCATATGTTGGAATGTCTAGGCTACATGTAAAATGTTCAGTATTAAAATAATTAACCAGGCTGTCATCTCACGGTCTTAACTTTGCACAACACAGTCAAACATTGTGCAGTTTGTTCACCCGGTGGAATGACCGCTGGTATCCCATGATGATGTAGTTAATATGGTTTTATGGTAATAACGAACGATGAATGAAGGGATCGGTCTTAACTGAGCCCTCAAGCCAGAGAGTAGCAGATGGAATAAAACCGGAATGTGTTTGGCCAAGAAAATAAAAGCTTCAAGTGCTGCACTTGTGGGGAAATTGATCAGCAAATCACTGAAATCTACAGAACAACAAAATAATAATGATGAAGGATTAGAGCTGTTGCACCAATAGGTGAAATACACAGTGACTAAATATTGTGTTTAAACACGTAGTCTGTGCCTCATGAGAATTACTGTAGCTGTAGCCTGCTAGCCGAACTTAAAGGTACTGTAAATGTTTTACACTTTGTGAAAGTAAGTGTCAAACAGCTCCACATTCTGACAGCCGACACTGATAACAGAGTTTGATCAGTAATGTGGGTCTCAAAATCTCTCCGTTCTGCAGTAAAACGAAAATACATTTCTGGAATCCTCTCTCCTGATTGGACGAGAGTGGGAGTGGTATATCAGAAAATGTCTTTTCTGTGTACGGCAGAGCGGAGGACCCATGTTACAGACAAAAACTCAATATAAGTGATGTCTGTCTGAGTGCAGAGCCATTTAACACTTGTTTAAAATATGTATATATGGGAAAAAATTAAAATACCACCCACAGCAGCTTTAAAGAAACAGAGTTTAAGCTGTTATACTGTAGAATAACCTAAAAATAATAAACTTTTTCTTTCTTACTCGTTTTTTAAAAAATCAAAACATAGGCTATGTTATGTTTAAAGCCCACATAGGTTACATTACAGTAGGCCTAGCTTATTTATTTATCATAATTTTACGATTTATTTTATTTGTTTTGATTTTTCTATTTTAACCTAATTTTTCTTAAGTCACGTTTGTGCCTCTTTCAAAGCATTTTGATGGCCTCGGTTTGAATTGTGCATAGCTGTACAAATTGACGTTCCCTGGTTTATTTTGAAAAGCAGATCCGGAAACGATGTTTCCACGCGTTCTGACTGGCTTGTCTCTCGGTGGTCTGACCAATCAGGTCGCAGGGGGCGGAGCTCTGACAGACCACAGCTATTTCTTCTGCTAAACCCTGCTCGTCTGAAGACTGCGTGTAGTCTGAAGTCCGGCAGCGTTGTCCGTCTTTTTCCGTCATTTCTCCGTCCAGGAATACCAAAGTGATGCTCCACCGTGACCGGCTGCGTACAGAGGCAGAGCAGGAGCGGCGGTGACGACTTTCAATCCCACATCTGTGCCTTTCCCAGGAGGATATTTCTGTTTTTTCTCTCGGCTTGAAGAAGACGCAGTTTTGCGTCCTCTTGTAATGACGGGCCACTTTTAAAGTCAAATTCGCTCTTCCTTTTTCTCAATGAGGGACAGGAAACTTTCCGGAGTGATTTTTTTCGCCTGTGTTGTTCCCAAACGGATTGTGCGCTGCCGTGTTTTAACACAGGAATGCCTCATTTCTCGCCTTAGCTCCATGCAAATCCTTTTTGTCGTCCAGCTCTTCGCCTAGCGGACTCCGCCGCTGCTGCTACTGGATATACGAGGACTTTGCGCAGTAATTTGGTGTAAATGGAGCGCCAGTCCAGTTTCGTTTCCATTTGGCTACAACTGGAACTCTGTGCCATGGCTGTTCTTCTCACTAAAGGTATTCTGATCTGCGGACAGGACGTGTTTGTCAGCTTTTTCAAATCAGGCTTAACAGTAACGTTTACAAGCCAGTGATTAAAACTGAACTTAAACCCCAATCAACGAACCTGACTTTCGTTTTTAAGCCAATCAGTGCTCACAAAGTATCTCTTTTAACAAGACAGTAATGTAGTAATTAACCCATAAAGTCATGTTACAGTCACCAAAGGACAAAGCTACTCAGGAAAGTTCAGATTGTGGTTTTTTTTTTGGTTTTCATTTCAAACTATTTATAAGCACTTAGGCTGCTTAAGTGCTTTTGTGTTTGTTTATTATCATTTACTTTCAACCTATTTTATCCCTAAATAGCTGCAGTAGAAACAACTAAAATAACCCCAAGTGCACTTAAGTTACTCACTTCCTTGAAGATAAAAATTTGTTGTTTTTTTCACAGAAAATGACAAATTCTAGTAGTCATCAGACGACTCTTTGTAAATTTCTGATCTAGTCTCCATTATACATAAACTACAAGTCTTGTGTCTTTTTGGCTGATGTGTTTGAGTCAGATAACTCATGTTCAGCTCAGTCTTGAAGCTGCCATTCATAGGACAGTGTGCAGGGCTAAAGAGCCTCAGCGCTCGGCCTGGTTCCTCTCCCCCCCTCAGCCCACAGAGGGGCCTCTCCTTACTAATGAAATATTCTCCAAATGACCTGCCCGGGCCCTGCTGCTCCAATCATTCACAGGGAAAACACTGATCTGATGAATGTGCTCCTGCCCTGCAAGTTGCTGCACTTTAAGGAGCAGTAGTGCAGAGATGTGCAGAGTTTTTCTGAAAGTTTCAGATTTTTGCTCAGTTTTTGAGTCTAAATACAAGACAACACTTTTGGCTCTTGTTTTAGTACCTTACCTATGGAGTTATTTCTAAAAAAAAAAAAAAAAAAATGTTGTTTTTGTTCTGTCTTCACACAAAACTGTCACTAACCCCCATAAAAGTATAGAAAACCTAAATTATATGTTAAAGGGATTCAGAAAAAATCATAATAAGACTGTAAAAGCTCATAAGTAGAAGTTCTCCAAATGTATTTAAAGTCTGTGTTTTTGTTTTGTTAGAGCAGGTCTTTGGCCTAGATTAATGTTTTGAAAAGTTTTTAAAAAAGAAGCCGCGGATGAGGTAATGAGTGGGCCTGTGTAAAGCAGGCAGCCGTAATGATAAGGTTGCTGGAAGCTCTTTAGATGGGACCTCAGTGCACCCTGCCCCCCCAGGCACTCCTGACCACAAGTAAAGCTTTGCGTGCAAACGGGGAAAGGAGACTACTGCGCAGCGCTCCGGCCCCCCCTCTTTACGAGTTTCCTATTGGGTTGAAAGAAATTGACTTTGGCAAACAAACCACTAATTATAAGCTACACGGTTCCTGTTTTATAATGCAGACAAAAAGGGGCATTTTGCACGAGGAGCTCTTAAATTGAGGCGTATTTGCTGAATTGATGCAAATATGGAATATTCCCCTGAGACGTTTAAAGTTACCTGGCCGTTTATTACAGGGCATAGTGGACAGTTTGCCAGCAAACACTTTCAAAATAAAAGTATAGCAGAGCACAGACTGTGTTTAACAGCATAAGGCACCTAAAATATTGGTAGCAGAAGTCGTTTTGTGGTTGGATATGCTTTCGTACAAACTGACAGAACTGTCTTAAGGGTGTGGAGAAAACAAAGTTCAAATAAATAAAAGTTTCTGCTAGTAGCAAGCTGAATTGTATGATCTCCTCTGTTCTGCAGAGGAGGTCATACAAGGCAGTTCTGCAGTCACACTATCAGCCAAAATGATGGACTTGTCAGGAATTAAGTATTTCTTTTAAAGCTCTAAGTATTGAGAAAGTTGCCCTAACCTCGTCTTTCTTTGCCTCTGTGCACTTCCAGGAGAAATAAGGTGTTACTGTGACGCACCGCACTGCGTAGCCACAGGATACATGTGCAAATCAGAACTGAACGCCTGCTTCACCAAGGTCCTGGACCCACTCAATGCAAACTCTCCCCTCACCCACGGGTGTTTAGACCCCATCGCCAATGCGGCTGACATGTGCAGCAGCAGCTCGAGGAGTGCAGACGCTCTGAGCGGAGCCACGACACTGGAGTGCTGCCACGACGACATGTGCAACTACAGAGGCCTGCATGACCTGGCGCACGCCCGCGACTCACCAGGTAAAGAGGGAACCTCACAGAGCTCAGTCACTGGCTGTCAGGATGTTTGTTTTTCACGGAAACTGAAATATGAAATTCCCTTTCGCTGGTTTTTAAATGATTGGCATCTTGGGGGGAAATTTGCGATTCCTCCTCTGCAAATATTCAATATTTTCCTCTTTCCTGTTCCAGGGGCAATACGTTGAGCTGTAGGGTTCTTCAAACACTTTGCTGTTTATGGACATGCGGGCCATCCCTGCCCCCTCCAACTCGTTTTCTACTTCCCAGCTTTACAGAACTTCAATTTGACTTTTAATGGGCTCCAGCTCTGTGCCTGGGAAGGCAGGGAGCAGCCAGTTTACCTTAAGCACTTGGAAAGAGATCAGATGTATTCCTTTTTTTTATTATTATGTGTGCACCATGTAATTTTCCCAATGAGTAGGAATGTGCCTGGTTGAATGAATATTCCCTGACATGCCCCCATGTTGGGCAGAAATACTAACCCGTAGAGTTATGAAAAGGTGCATAGAGACATGGGGAGGAAGGGGAGCTGTCCTGAGGGGTTTCTCTGTTGTGACCCTGACCAGAGCAGACTATAGTTTATTAGCTCAAATTAAATTCTGGCTCTCGGTTGGGACAAGGTGACTCATTTGTTTTTGCCCCTGCTGCCTTCTCTCACTTCCTCGCTTTCCGTCAGTCTGTCTTATTTTCTCTCTGAGGTTACTGGCATCATTGTGAAGCAGAAGCAGCAATGTGAATGTGAATGCTTCTAATTAGAGCCACACATATATTAAAAGTAAATAATTGCCGTTAAAATAGGGCACTGAAAGATAAATCTGTATACAGGTGGAAACGTGAACATGCAGTTAATCAAATCCTCCCCTCTGTGTGTGTGCAGATCATAGTCGGTACCAGCCAGACAGCAGCAACAGGAACCTGGTGACCCGTGTTCAGGAGCTGGCCTCCGCCAAGGAGGTGTGGTTCCGGGCGGCGGTGATTGCCGTCCCCATCGCTGGCGGCCTCATCCTGGTGCTGCTCATCATGCTGGCGTTACGGATGCTGCGCAGCGAGAACAAGCGTCTGCAGGACCAGCGGCAGCAGATGCTGTCGCGGCTCCATTACAGCTTCCACGGCCACCACACCAAGAAGGGCCACGTGGCCAAGCTGGACCTGGAGTGCATGGTGCCCGTCACAGGCCACGAGAACTGCTGTCTGACCTGCGACAAGATGAGACAGGCAGACTTGGGCAATGACAAAATCCTGTCTCTGGTGCACTGGGGGATGTACAGCGGCCACGGCAAGCTGGAGTTTGTATGATTCCTGCTGGCGACAATGTGACCACCTCCCCTCAAACAGCCAGGACTGCCTCTCAATCGTTGGCTCTTGCTTTTTTACTTTAGAAGACATTCCCA
The DNA here is from genome assembly GCA_029822935.1 of Naso vlamingii. Taxonomy (NCBI): domain Eukaryota; kingdom Metazoa; phylum Chordata; class Actinopteri; order Acanthuriformes; family Acanthuridae; genus Naso; species Naso vlamingii. Next base: position 14,965,402 of record JAPQLA010000013.1, on the reverse strand, counting down.
TGTTTTTCGTCCAATTGGACTTTTGGGTTGGTGTTTTTATTTTATTTTTTAACCAGTGGCGAAAAAAATACGAGACTGGTCTCATGCCGTGTGGTTTTTTGCTAGTGGAGCACTTTACTTGAAAATGAAAGGCAAAGCAACGAGGAGCTGTATTTAAACTTGACAGGGCAGAATGAGGTGGAGCTCTGTCGCTGCTCCTGAGGATCCTGGACTTTGACACTGAGCGCTGAAGGATTCCAAATCTGTCTTATTTGCACATTTGTAAAAAAGAAAAAAAAAAAAAAAGAAAAGAAAGAAAGACAAGTTGTTGTTGCTTAAAACAAGAATTTAACACTGACACCAGGGTACAAAAACAGACTTGTCTGAGGAGTAAAAAAGATTCAGTGTTGACTGTAGGTGTGCACACTCCTCTGTGTACGTTTCATGATTCGAGCTTATTGTAAAGATTTAAAATATATATATATTTTTGTCTGATAAAACTGACTGGCGTGTGTCTTGTTCTGGGTGAATGTCAAACATCTCTGTGATCAGATTATAAGCTTGATTGTGAGTGTGAAAGAAAAACTTCCATTAAAATGACTTTTTATTTATTTGAGGATTCATTCTTGTGTTTTTCCTGATTATCTTTCTCAAGGAAAATGCTACACTCCATGTACACTTCGCTGCTGTGCTCATGGCTGTCAGGCGTTCAGAGTGTTAGACCTTGTTAAAATCAGGGATACTGAGGTGTGTGTGCGTGTGTGTGACGGGAGCATCCTGCTCTGGCAGTGTGATGTTTCAAAGCGAGGTCTCAGTGTGGCCTTGGCGAGCTCGGCACAGTGAGGCCTTGTTTTACAGTAGAGCTGCTACATCTGTCAGTCGTTCTTGAACCCTCTCCAGAGGTCAGGTTTTCAGCTTCAAATAACTTTTTCCCCTCTCTCCGTCCTTACTGGCTGGATTTATCCTGGAAGTAGTAGTGCTATTTATTTTATACTCACCCTAATGCCAGTAAGCCCTCCTCTCCTCTGCCTTTGTGGATGTCAGTGGAAACACTGTCCCTCCTGTGTGCAGCAGGGTGTCACTGAGGACGGATTTCAGTCTTATTTTTTCTGCTGTGAAATCAGTGGTTAGGGAATAATTTCCCCTTTGTCTGTTTGCATTTTTGGCATTTTCAAAGTTATGGCTAGTGGTTCTAACTGTATTTATTATTATTGTCAATGAAACCCATGAAAAGACCAAACCAAACAATGAGTTGTTCCCACTATCAGGCATCGACTGTGTTTCCTTCCTCTGTGCCACTGGGCTTCATTGTTTTCCAGAAACTATTTAAGACAAAATGAGCCCCACTGCTGCACTGAGTGATACACTACCATGTACACACACACACACACAGACACACACATGCTAAAGTTTATTTTGTGTCATTCCCACATGCACTGTCCTGCCGACAGAAATACTAGAGCACTGAATTTAAATTGATCTGCTGCTGAAAATAGTCCCTAAGAGATGCAACATTATTGCTGTTAGAGTAACATTGGCTAAAAACTAAAAACTGAAGTTTTTTAGTTGTTAGTATGAATGAATGAATTCACTGAAGTAAAACTCTACACTTCTTACCTGTGCGCAAAGACTCTTTCTGTTTGCCAGTGGGCTCGGGGTTAAGTCCAGCGATATGGAGTTGAAATCAGAGTCAGATGAATCGCTGCATTGTTGTCTTTGGCTCTTACACGAGATTTGTTTAATTAATTAACACCAGGCGTCCTTTTATCAGTCATTCTTTGTTGTTAAAAAAACTAGTTTACCTAAAATGATTTCGAGCCATGCAGGTAGTTTTATATGTTCAGGTTTTGAGACATCAGCGTCCTTGTAAGGCTGGATAATAATCAGTGCACACCAGGGCTGGGAAGGTTACTTTGTAGATGTAATAGGTTACAGATTACTAGTTACCCTGTTTAAAATGTAATAAGTAATGTAACTATTTCAAATACTTTAACAAAGTAATGTAACTTATGACATTTGATTACTGTTTGATTACTTTTCTAAATGTCTAACAAATGTTCTCAACTGTCAACCGTTTTCAAATGTTAAAACCAGGCAGTGTTAATGGCGACATGGCGCGCTGCACATTCTGACAAGAACCAATCAAAAGCATCAGAATAGGGTCAAACTTTACGAAACGGCCTCGACTGGAAATGACAAAAGAAGACATTGTGCACATCAAAAACATGCAGCAACAAAAGAAATATTCTCAACACACAGCCGAAGCTTTTTACAGAAAATATTCAGATGTAATCCCCTTTGTAATCAGTAACATTCTCAAACGTAACTGTAATTTCATTACACATTCTTTCTCAGTAACTGTAATTACAATTACATTTATTTTCTGATTACATTACATAATTTAGGTACATGTAACTAGTTACTCCTCAGCACTGGTCCACACTGTGAACTGCTTAAAGAGGCTATAAATTAAACCAGTTTACAGTGTGTGATAAGGATTTTTCAGAAGCGACTATAAGAAATTACGTGTCTGTTTTTGCATTTTGAGTGAACTGACCCTTTAGGTAAAAGGCACGAAAGGGTTTACAGGGATGTTTTTGCAGAAAAATAGTATTTTTTTAATGTTATTTTGCTGCAGTCTCCAATTACTGGAACAAAGTATTTCAGCCCTTACGGGAGACCGTTTCATTCTGGTTGAATTCTTGCAAAATATGCATGCAAACAGCAACAAGCAGACCGGTAAAAGCTTGATTCTGACAGTTTGTTTGGAGGCTGGGGTTAGGTTTCTGTCCTGCTCATTCATCAGGAGTTTCTAAACTCGAGCTGAATATTTACATTTCTACCAATCCAAATGTCACGGTAATCATGTCTTATGTGCTGTGTGCGTCACACAAAGCAAGATGGGGACGCTTGGGTTGAAAAGTTCACACCCTACGGTCTCCCCCAGTCACCATGGTAACTGCAAGTAAGACATCCTAAGTAGTTTAAAGTTGAGGTCTGCTTCACTGAGGGGTGTGTGTCTCAGGGTTGAGCGGTGACCCTTGTTTCTTTCCATTAGGAGGACAGGAAAACACTATTAGCAGCTAGCCACTTAGCGGCAGCTTGCATTAGCAAGGCTCAGCCCACGCTCAGGGCCTCCCTCAGGACTATTACCCTTGTAATAATAACAATGTCCTCTGCCTGGCCTGCCTAATGTGACTGCTGTTTTCTTTAGCCCGATTCCACTTTGCTGGCTCACCCATGGGTGTCAGATGGCCACAGGAAGGTGAGGAAATCACCACACATAAGCCTAAAGAGTGAGTCTGTGTTTGTTTTCGTCTTTGTGTAAGGAGGTTTCAGTTATTTATAAGCTATGATGTAGATTTTTTCTTTTTGTCCAACTGATTGGTGCATTATTTGCACACACACACACCACTTAAACTAATACACACATGCACACACCACCCTGCTGTATGCTGCTGTAGCCAAGCATCCACCAGTCTCACCGACATCCAGCAGTCACAGCTCGACCCTGACAATAGCCGGAGCCAGCGGCGGCGGCACGGTCATTAGCATCAGCCTTTTTCTGCAGCGCCAGGCGGTCAAGCTGTTCGTATTCACATGCAGATTTAATGAGGTGTCTGACCGGCCTCCGTCAAAAAAGCCCCAATTTGTTTTGAAGCAACTTCAGACTGACCCCCGCCACAGTTTGCCGGTGGATTTTTATTGATGCTGATTTCTAGCGTCTTTTTTTTTTTTTTTATCTACCTTTACAACTTCACCACCAGCTCCCCTGCCTCAGGGCTGCAGGGCTGAGTGTTCTCCTTCCTCAGGTGGCTGACATTCCTGCAGCAGGGTTAACAACCAGCAATGATTTAAATCAGTGAGGTGCTGCCTCTGCGTTTCTCCCCTGCTACCCTCACATTAATGCAGTAATAGTCCAGAAAGCTCTTGTGCCCACTGTGGTGGCAGCAGCATGTGGAACAATATATGAAGTGTAAACACACATGGAACCTGTTAACACCTGAGCACAGTAATGGATGCACACCTCCCAGGGTAGAAACAGACCTTTCTGAATCCCTGTATGTTTTTCTTGGTTTTCTTCCCTTCTTGCCCTCACGCTCACCAGGTTCCACCAGCTTTTCTTTTCCCCTGGTGGAACACAAACACTCGATCCTAGCTTTGCTTTTTATTCAGTGAAGCTCGAAAATAATGGATTAATTATGTTTTGGTCAGTCAGTGGAAAATTAGTAGACATTTGATGATTTATTTATAGTTTGAGTCATTTTTGAAGCAAAATCGCTGAATATTTGCTGGTTCCAACACACATAATTGGAAATACTAATTTTAAACTTTTTTAAACTCAAAGTTCTCTCATGGTAATGCACCTTCAGTGCCGAGTCATTCTTCAGCCTCATTTTTGAACACCATCAAATAAATTTGTGATTCTGCCACGACATCTCCAACGTTAACCTTCAGAGAAAAGTCATAATATTATTTTTCTATTCTTGACATCAGACATTTCTAAAATCATGCTCAGTACCTTTCAATGTCTTTTCTTTGTTTAAGGATTACAGCTACATCCACACCAGTACATTCTTATAATGTTAAATTCTTAAAACTGTTCTAAAACAAAAATGAGCACTTTCCAGATGAGCATTTTGGCACAACATAAGGAAAAATCTCCATCCAAACTCATAAATTTGAAAATGCAGATCATATGACCATTCACATACACCAAGCAAGAAAGTGTTTGGTGTTCACCACCTGCTCATACATGCAGTACTAGCAAGATAAAATGCAGAATTTGACCTCACAACAACTTCTATAGATAAACAAGTCAATCTGTATTTTGTTATTCATGTAGAATTAAGCACTGGTAGTCAGAATCATCAATCAAACTGAGTTTTGATTTCATCTGAAAAACAGTCACATGATAAAGAGGTGATGCATCAAGGAAGAACATGTCATGACTGATTGGATCCATACAGGAAGTGAATGTGAATGTTCACTGTTTCCAAGGCAACAGTTTCGTCACGTCTAGACTTGATGTAGCTCTGGAGTTTTAAACCAAAACGGGCCCAACAGCTTCATCAAGAGTCTCCATTTAGGGGTTCTTAAACACCAGTTACGTGTCATATGGCAAAACAAACCAGTGTGGATGTAGCGTTTAGAACATTTCAGTTGTTATACTGTTAACAAGCTATACAGCTTATATCAGGGGTCAGCAACCTTTACTATCAAAAAAGCCATTTGGCCCCCCTTCCTCACCAAAAACATCTGTCTGGGGCCACAAAACATTTGAGCATCATGATGAAGGAACACAACTTTAAGAGTCTAAATTAGCTGAAATCACAACCTGAGAGCACAGATACTCTTCCATGTGAAGATGCATTTTTATGATAAGATCACAGAAAATCGACTCTCAGACAGTATTTTTCCATCCTGTTTCTTGGGGCTCCCTGCCCTGTTTTCGATGTGTCCCTGATGATCAGCTCATTCTGCTGTTGTCTGCTAACGAGCCGTTCATTTGAATCAGGTGTGGCTCCTGGCTTCTACTCACGTGGGCCTCTATTTTTGTGAGTCTGGGTGCAGCTTAGACGCAGGTCTAAGTTCTTGCGCATGGAGCGCAAGTAGGCGTAGCAATCATTTTTGGTAATTTGGTGAGCACAAATGCAGGTGCATCTGTAGCGCAGCCTGGCACAGTGGAAAAGACAATAAGGTGTGTCACAGCTGATTTCAATCATGGCTAATCTGATCAGTGCCTCTCATTCCCTTTAAGACCACTGTGACACACCGTACTGTCAATTTCGGCTGAAGAAGGAGCAGACAGGTGCCAGCCAAACTTTACACAGGAGGAAACTGACAGCTTTGTCTGGGAGGTTCGGGCTAGTAATTGCTGAAGTTACAGTACAACAAGTGAGCCTCCATGGGCTGATGCGGTCAAATTGGCCTCGGAAGAGGTAGCTAATTTTATAAATGGCTCGTCCTCCGGTTTAATAAGACATGCCTCCTGGTGCATCATGACACGTGTCAACTGTCTGATTTACATCCAGTTCAATAGATGAGAGTCAGCTTAATATTTTACGATTAACTGAAAGAAGATGCATTCAAAATTAAGGTTTTGATTATATATGTAAGTGAGACAAATGCGGAGGACATCCACCAAAACTGCCTGTGGGATTTTGGAAAGGTCTGTTCATGGGCGCTCTTGCCCGCGAAAGCTGTGAAAATAGCGCTTTCTCCTCAAAAATGCACCAGCGCATCTTCACTGCTTCACCCATCTTGGCTCAGCAGGGTCCCTGTCGATCCATGAAAATAGCAACTTGGCACAGCCATGGAAAAAATGCTGCGCTTGCACCAGCTTTGCCCCGGTACAAAAAAGATCCCCAGGGCTTCATGATAGCAGCCCCAGTGTGAAGCAGTCAGGGTCTAAATCATATCACCAATACTTGAATGCTGTTTAGCAATTCCCAACCACAAACAAATACAGACATTCCAGAAAATAAACAGAACTTGTCATTCCAGAAGACAAAAAAAGAGGATTTTTAATTGACAAATCAGCAGAGACGAATCATCCTCTGTGGTGACCGACATCCGCTGGGATAAGACTTGGTCTAAATATTTAGCCAATTCATTTCCTTCCACTGGATAAAAGTACGGCTTCAGTGCATGTCCTCATATACCTCCTCCCCCCATCTAAACATTTACCACAGCGTGTTGTTAACATTTAGATATAAATCTGCCCCAAAAGAAAAATAATAATGTTGGGAATGTTTACAGGATGTACCCGGCTTCTTGAAGCTAAAAGTCACCGTCTGTAAATAGCAGAAAAGTTTGGTTATGTTCTTAGAAGAGGGACTTCAGCAAAGTCCAGCAGGAACATGCAAACAAAATGGCCCATATGCTCACAGTTGTATGCATGTCAGAAACAGTTCAAGTCCACTGTAATGAGCTGCCACTGTACTGTCAGGTGCAGGTTTGTGGTCGACGTAGTGTTGCATGTTGTCCTTGCGCAGCCGAGGGCCCTCGCTGGCCCTTATCAGTCAGCGGAGGACGAGGGGCCCCTGAAGACAGATGGCAGATCAATGTCACCCCCGTCTGCCCTTAGAGGCAGACAATCCCTTCAAGCATTCGTCCTCTCACAGATGACATGAGTAGGATCATTTACTGTAAACCTGATGTGTATGTGTGTACTTTGAAGTAGCCTCACAATTGCTTTAATAGCTCTATTTTCTATTTTGCGTTTTCTAATTTTCTTAACCTTTCCTTCATCTTAATAACAGCCACCATTTTGAGATAATGACTGTAGCCCTCCCTTGGTTACTGTTGCAACGCTTGTCAAGCTTTCTGTTCTTG
>JAPQLA010000013.1:14827319-14843542 GCA_029822935.1 Naso vlamingii | reverse complement strand
GTGCCATATCTCACCTTAGGTAAAAATGAAACAAACTACATTCATATTACTCCATATTTCATGTCCACTTTAAAGATGACAGAACAAGGGTCAAAGGAATGAAATGGCAGTAGTAGTTTATTTCTGTGTGACTGTTATTAAAAAAATGTGAAATTATTTGAGATGTTAGTTTTATTAGATAACAGACATAAACACTAGGAACGACACTTGGTCTGAATTGTAGCCTGAAATCCTTTATAACAAGATTTCTACTGGCGTTTTAAATATGACAAAATGTGCGTATCTGACAAAAGCCAGTGTTTTCCATTCAGAAATTTCTTACTAGTCATATTACATGTCTTATGCACCAGCTAGGCCAATATTTTGTCTGGTAACGTTTCCAAAGTGAAATGGTTTCCCACAGTAAATGAAAGTGGATTATGTCAAGTCCACTTAGACACCAAATACTGTTCGACCATTAGTCCACTTCCAAACATGAGACTCCAAGCTCAGCACTGTAGCTTTTTCATGTTATTGGAAGAGTCTTTATTGCTCAAGGAAAAAAAATCTTAAAAGGTCATTTGATCTGCCACACAACCCCCAAGACTCTGTGTAGGACCCATTTTGAAAGAAAAATAACAAGAAAAAATCAATTTCCGTGACACGTAGCTTGACCCAAATCGGTTTGAAATAAGTTACATGATCCACCAGGCCCTCCAGTTTTCTCCTTTAAATAGAAAGAACTAAACAAGGGGGGCACAGAGAGAGAGAGACAAAAACAAGTAAACTCTTTGAGTCCTTTCTTATTCTTTGAGTGAGCCAATTTGAAAAGGGAAGTGTTTTGTCTATTGTAAACCTTATTTCCTGTGACAGGAAAAGCTATCACAAATGGAAATGTGAATGTATTAACTGTTTACGGTAAATTATGCAAGTAAAATATAAACACTAATAGCATTGTGATAACATCAAAGACGGTTAAATAGCCTAATTTAAGCATAGTCTATCACCGTCATGTCTCATAAGCCTGACAAGGAGGTACAGATATGAACATAGTATGTGGAAATTTAACAAAAAGTCAAAATAGTGTACGATTTACAAGGTGATTTTGGTTTAGATGAACATGTAGGACCTACCCTTGTGTAAGCCAATGTGTTCTCAATCTTTGCTTGTCATATGCAGCAACTTATGTACAGAGGCATGTCCAGACTTTTTCAACTGGAGGGGCACTGACTTATTGTATGCAAAGGTGGCATGTGGGAGTTGGCAACATATCAATCGCCTTAGCATAGTGGCTTTAAAGCTGGAGTCTATGATTTGTGACATTAATCACAATCATTATCTTTATTTTGATGGTGTTTATGGCCTAAAAGTATAATTTACATGCTACTGACACCAAAAGGAATGAAAAACATCCGCTCTCTCCAGCGGCTGCAGGCATGCAAAGAATCCAACACAGAATACCATCAGAGGTAGTTGAACTTGTGATGTCACATATGGATGCACTGAGGATGAGGTTCACCGTGGGAAGCGTCGCCACCAAATGACAAAGGCTCGAGAAGGGCATCATGGCAGGATGCACGATCTCTGTGGGGCTGTTCATAGCAGCTATGAATCTACTGTTGAAGGCAGGAGGAGTTGGCCTACTCCGTGTCAAAATAAGGTTAGCCCCTGTGTCAGTGTTGTGTCGACAACAGGGAACAATCTCAATGGGGGAACTGTTCTCGACACAACACCAGCCTTATAAGCTAATGCAGTAAATATGTTTTACACATTCCTCGTTTAAAATCTGCTTATTTGCTCGATGGAGATCCACATTGTGGTGTCAACGGTAGTTACCATTAGCCTCAATGTAGGCCTTATAAACTGATATAGCTAACCTTCTAACTAACATTTTGTGTGCAAAGTCAGTGTGTTTATTTGATCGAAGCAGGTCAATGTTGTTGTCATTATCAACATAAGAAGCTAACAGCAGCAATCTTTTGCCTCCATGCCAACCCAATAAGCTGAAATATTTGCTATGTTGATATATTTAATGTGTAATGTTACACTCTCTACACTGTTGTCATTATCATTATTACAAGCAAACAGCAGCATGTGTTAGCCTCTCTGTCACCCCGATAACTTTTTAGAGTAGCTATAGTGTCTGGTGTCCCTGCCCGATCAACTGAGTAGCTACTGCAAACGCAAGGTAACGGAGGGCTCGGTGAGTTAGATGACAATATTTGATCAAATTTAAAGTTGTACTATTACCTTCAATTGTCTAATTGTTCATTTTATTTTATTTTTTTCCCGTAGGAGAATCACTATACATATATTTTTTTCATTAAAATAAAAATACAATTTTGGGTAACAAATTGTCTTTTTTTCCTGATACATGTAATGACAAATGATTTATCATAATTGTCTTTTTTATATTCATATCCAGTAGTTAAGTCTATATTTAATTTGAATTTTTATTGCAAGTTTAACAAAAAATACATACAGGAAATAAACAAAATATAGTACTGTTTATTAACAATTTAAAAAGCTGAATTTAAAGACAATGAGGTAAGCATACACAATGTGCAGTAACAAGAAAGGTAAGTCCAAATTCAAACATTTTTTCAAGGCTACCTGGTACATTAAAAAAATATATATTTTTTTTTAATAAGTCACAAAAAGACAAATGAATATGGCAAAAAAAGAAAGAGCTGCAACTAGCTGCTCAGGATTTTTAAAAGCCTGATACAAACAAATTACAATATTGCACACAGGTGGATAAATGTAAAGTCTTGCAGTTTCTTAGAAACTGCATAGGACATATTGTACATAAATTGGACAAGGGCGCAGCTCCGGGTTTGATGCTAGAATTTTGTTTTTATTTTTATGTAGTTCTTTTACATCGATTTGCTTTGTATCTGTCATCTTCTCCTTTGTTAGAATACACATCCTTTGTTTTTACCGTGCAGAGATAAGGTACAATGGATCAGCACGTATTGAATGCACTCAAAGAAAACACCTTTTGTTTAAACTTTTGTGTATGTTTGTTGTTTACATCAGAAAAATATAAAACAAAAAGTCATAATATACATACATCCTCATAAGTGATCTGCTCTGCTTGGAGAGCCTCTATCCGCTGGAGGTTCTCTGGTTCAAGTTGTTTTTCCGGTAATAAACTGCGGCCGGATCCCCGTTGTCTGCTTGGCACCGGAGACCCTGACATGCTCTCATGGGAACTCTAGAAAGGCTTGCTACTCTGGTGCTTCTGGCATGCCTGACGCAGATGTTTCCAGTCTACAAACCCGTCTCTCACAAATGGGCTGTCAGCTCTGCCAGCGAAATGTCTGCACATTTTACAGAAAATCGCGTTCGTTTTCACACTGTATTCCAACCAAGAAAACTCTCCATACCACTTGGAAGAGAAACACCGTGATTTTCCGTTTTTAACTGTGTAGGGAAATTCCTTCAGATGTGGCTGTGAAGGTGGTTCCTCAATTGCCGATAAATTGGTAGGCAAAGCCACGTCAGGCTGGCTGGGAGAGAGCACTGGTTCTGGGGAGCAAACGACTGGGCTTGGTGGGCTAACCGTATTGCAGGCGGAGTCCGTAAAACCGGGCTGTGTGGGCTCGGATGTTCAAGGCAGAAGTGTGTCATCTTCTTCGAGTCTGGCTCGTTTAAAATATGACATTGAAGTACTTTGTTTCATCATTTTCCTAGCCTATGTCAACTGGAGTTAAAAGTCCGCTGGCTTAGCTAACTGACCATAGTTGCTAGGCTTTTTTTTTCTTCTTCGTCGGCTTTTTGGCAGTTACGCTGCGCCTGCTGCACGTCACACGCATAACTGTAACCATGACAACAACAACAAGTAGTGCTCTGGGGTCTGGTCGCATTAAAAAAAAAAAGAGAAGAAAAGAAAAATAGACATATAGGCCTACATATCGCATTAGAAAAACCCTGATGAGCATAATAGGTCTTCTTTCAAAAATGTAACGTTATTTTAAAACCTTTTCCTCAAACGTGGATGGGTGGGCCAGTGATTCGTGTGGGCAGCACTGGCCCGTCCAGGCCCATTACTGGCTACGTGCCTGGTTGTGGACATTGTAGTGAGTAATAAGAGTCACGTTTGTTTCGACATGTATTGTAATAACTTTACAGTTTGTCATACCTGTGACTCTGACATCGTTGAATTTTATTTGTGAAATTATTTGCTCTCCGTTGATGTTACTCCCCTCTCAAAACTTCAGGAGGAGGTGTGTCAGAGAGGGGAGGGCGAAAACGGAGTTCAGAGGGGTGAAGGAGGAGTGTGGAGGAGATGCAACTTTCAAATCTCCAAGAACGTAGACTCCAGCTTTAAAGTAGACATGAAATATGGAATAATATGAATGTTGTTTGTTTGATTTTTACCTAAGGTAAGATATGGCACAGAATTCAAACTTAATATTTTTAGAATATTGCTGGAAAACCAGAAAGTAATTCGCTCTTTCGCCAGTAGGGCGCAGCCATCTTCACACAAGCTAAGTGGTGACATCAGCGGAGTGGTTCCGGTGCTGCATGTGGGGAGGACAAACATTACATCTCTGGTGCGGATGAACTTTCCTAGCTGTTTTGATGGACGAATTGGAGTTTGGGATTACTCATACAGACATGGAAACACTAGAGAGGAACCATTACTTAGATAATGAGAAGTACACTTGGTATTAAGTTATTTTTTCCAAGGCGAGACTAACTTTATCATCTCTTAATGAGGAGGAAGCTCTTCGTTTCCAAATAACTTTAACATTACAGCGACACTAACGTACGTTACTTATGAAGCAGCAAGATCTTGGTGGTGGTGGTGTTTTTGGTGGTTGGTGGTTATTCTTTTGAGAAATTGTACTTTAAAAAGATGGGCCACATACAAATGAAGTAACGGCACAATTAAAAATACAATCACAGTATTAAGTACCAACATGAAGTCTAGCTAACTTGACAAATAATGACAACACAATAATAAACAACAAATGGTTAAAATATTTGCTTAACAAAATTGTGCAAAACTGGCACCTGGGGTGGCCAGTCAGATTACAGGAGTGGCCTGCGCAACCCCTGGCCATTCCTGAGACACACCCCTGCTTATTTTAGATCCTTGGCATCTCTTTTTGAAGTGCTTGTGTGCAACCTGTGGGGCTTTCAGCCAACCTACAGACGGCAGGTAGGCAGATTTCAAAGCAAAACTCATTCTTGCAAATAACAAACTGACAGACAAACAGAGCAGGGGGGTAATCAGCGAAGAAAGTTCAGCATGTGAGCAAACTCAACAAAACCTGAAACCCCAGTCAGAGAAAAATGGGTACCATGTCGCAACACTTAACTGGCTAAGTTAACCGAGGCTTTCTCCCTCAGTATGCTATCAAACTCTTATACCGTACAAAATGAACCAATCACGTGCTGCCTGCTCCTGCCTATAAAGACTATATGAAAAAGTTAAAACAGCAAAAAGATACACTTTTTAAGCAAATAATGCAAGAGAGGAATACTTTAAGAAAGTTACCAATGTAAATTTCTAAATACGTTTATTGGCTGTCTTAGTGCATGCCTTCAATTTATCTGCAATGTGACAGCTGCATTTTTTTTTTTTTGTATTCCATTAGCTGTAACATACCATTAAAATGATGTGCTCACTTGCAGGTTAACATACCATAAAATGGACTTCAGCAAAGCAGGACCAAGCATAATAACATGGTTTATTATGGTTTGAAGGAATTATATATTATATTCATGCATACATTATTGATATTTACCGTTTGATTTGATATTACACTGATTAATAATGTCGTGCACTATTATTGTATGTTCTGTTATTTAATAGATGCTACAAACTCATTCAGCAGTTCCGTGAGCAACAACAACCTTAAAAAAATTTGCTTTGATTTTCTGCACCACTAATTTAGTAAAAGCAACAAACCATCATGGCACATACAACAAGCACCACTGCAATCGCACACATTTGTTCAGTGGCATACTAATGTTAAGTTATTACTAATGTAGCTCAGATTTACAGCTCACAGATTCACTATCGACTATAGAGTTTTGCCATTTCCAACAGTTCAGTAAGACAACTCAAGTTTGTAATAGTTTGAAATGTTTACTGCAGCAGAACAGAGTTTGGCATCTAAGCTCCGACCTCATCACTCCTCACAAATTTAATTTATATGCAGAAACTGAGGAATGATGATGTAAATCTTGAAGCCCCCATCAGAGCTTGCAGGTGGATGCTGGAGTGATGGAGGGATTGAGAGTTTGAGCGTAGCACTGGTACGTGTCTACATGAAGGATGATTGTCAGTATGAAGTATGACATGACAAATATGAATCGGTGCAGCTCAAGTTGTCTGTCTGAATTAGCTTGCAGGCGCCGCTCCATGAAATGAATTAATTTGTAATGTACTATTGATGTATTTATTTTATTTTATGCTTTTATACTGTTTAAAACTGAATGTTGTAATGAATGTACTGGCCTGCAGGAATGTCTTTAGTCTGCTTATGTCATGTTCCACACATGTGAGAATCAACACTCCAGCTGTCATACTATTTGTCTATTCCCGTTGCTTTATGGGCATGAATTTACATTCTCTCCTGACAGCAGGAGTAGAATTTCATTTATTGTTTGTTTTCTGTTGAGGTAATTATTTTGTCCACAACATGGACAATGAGTCACAAGTCAGGTTGATACCACATCTTCCCTTTTCTCTCTCTGCTACTCTGACTACGGCGACGACGCTCTCTGCTACTCTTTGTTTTATTTACTAACTGAAGAGGTAATGAAGGAAAATCACACAACACCAGAGGTGGTGATGACGGAGGAGGAGAAGGGAGGAGGTGCCACAAGGGGATGAGGAGACGGATTTACTAATCCGGCTGAGGGAAATGGGACTGCAATTTGTTCTTGTGAGATGTGATATGAAACAGTTCCTCCTTCTGCTCAGCCTCGTTGAGGGTTTTTGCTAGCGGATATGTGGGATCGAGCGTTGTGTTGTTTGTTTGTGTGGGTGGGAGGGTGTGGCATGTCAGGAGACCACAAGGAAGCAGAGGTCCAGTGATGTTTTGGGGGCAGCAGTGAGGATTTGTGGAAACGGGGGAGGGGTTAGTAGCTGTGTTTGGGTTGAACGCCTGGAGCAATGCGTCATCAGCGTTTTACTGGACCCTTTCCACCAGCGCCGTTAAGAACAAAGGCAACAACCAAATGCACTGATGAATCACAAATGTCCAGGCAGAGCTCCAAAAAGTCTTCCTGGCCACAGAGGCAGAGACTCAGGAACACACACACCAGTGATGACCGCAGCGGTGATGACTGTAGCCACTCTGTGGGAGGAGAGAGAGTTCCTCTCTGTAGGGACATGAGGATTTGTGGGAGGCTCTTGTGCGCATCCGCATGCCTGATGAGCGTGTGTGGGACGGACACGGACATGGAGGAAGCACAGATGCACAGGCGGATGGATAAGAGCTCCAGAGCTCAACAGGGCTGCGGTGTTTCTATCCCAGTTGCTTTCCATGCACTGACTCCACACTCACCGCAGGAACCATGGAAAACAAAGACTTGCCTTTTTATGATGGAAAGTTCAGTTTAATGTGGATAACACTTTTCTATTTCAGCTATTGTTTAGAGTGAACAGGGCGGTCATTTCAGCACTGCAGCCAGATATTTTAAAGTATACATAGTTTATATAATTGTGCACAATGCTCACATGGGTGCAGTTTCAGCAATTTGTGATTTTTGGAGACGGGAAACATCAAATTCCATCAAAGAGTGTTTCGGCTTCTTCAGTGCACTCAGACAAAAGAGTCCATGGGAACAGAGTAGTGTTTGCGTCGCACTGTACAAAGGAGGTCACATGACAAAACCCACATGTACATTAAAAGCACATGTGCTGGTTTTCGTACATGAACATATATCCCTTTGATTTACCCAGAGGGATTATTTTGCAGAAAAATCAAAGGTGTCCTGCAGAGATTTTTATTATAAACAACAAATAATGCTAAGATCCTTGTTTTCTATTCACAAGATGCACCCTTGATGTTGGACAAATATGTTCATTGCTTTTCCTTCCACATCAGAAACAAATTCATTTAATTCCCAAGGTGGTTTTTACACATAAGGAATTTGCGTTTGGAGTTTTGGTGCTAGAAAATAAACATTACATGAAAAAAACAAAACAAAAACAGAATAGAAGTAGTAGACAGTAAAGTCAAGTAGTGTGAATAGAACATTGACAACAAATGTGTTCAAATATGTGCACACATCTTATTTTTAAAATCTAGTTTGCATTGTCTGTATGTTTGCTGTTTAACACTTTTGCTGCTACATAAATTCATTTTCTCATCCATTACTGCAAGCTATCATTTATCAGTGGAATAGCATGAAACTGTCAGCAGGTCTTTGTAGTGCAGTTTTGTGCCAATACATGTCCATGCCTTTTAAAGGTCTTTCAGGGTCCTCTGTGTCCTCAAAGATCTGACCTGGAAGTAGTTCAGGTCTAAATTATTCTCACTTTGGGTTGTTTAACCATAATGCACAAAAGGATGTTTTCCCATACATGGACATTACCAAATAGAATGATGGTAAAGTTCTTTAATGGGCACCAACACTCTTTTAATTACCTCTTTGTATTACAGCTGCAGGCATTAAAATAAAGTCTTGATGAGCTGTAACAGCTTTTTCAACATCATATAAGGTAGAACTCAGCCTGCTCCAGGCAGAATTGACTGAATGTGAAATGTTGAATGTTGGCCTCTGAATACGTTGTTTTGCAATAAATGACCATCAGGAACAAGAGGTGACTCGGGTGGTATCTTGGAGAACAGTATTATGCTATTTTGTCACAAGTATAAACTAGGTATTACCCTGCTCTATTGCCATAGTCTTGGATCTTTGTGTCAAAATATGTGTAATGCTAGGATGTATTCTCACTGTCAGTTTTGATCATGGTGCACCACCATAGAAATGTATTTTGAAGGTGGAGAGTGTGAAGTGCAAAGTGGATTACATAGATCCTAAGGGAATACATTGTTTTCTGTAATTAGTGGAGCCTCATGCTGCTGCCTGTTTCATGGTTCTGTCTCTTGTTTAAGTGTGCTACATTTTGCATTGAGGCTAATCATCTTCGGGTGTATTTAGAGCGAGTACTAACTGTTCTTGGATCCATTTCCAATTGTGTCTCTAAATGTTTGAAAAACTAATTCATACTTGTCTGTTTTGGGAAGGTTTCCTACAGGTCTTTTTTTGGATCAGGGCCACCATTTTGGATTCATTAAGACCTCTTTAAGGCTCATCAAAACATTTATCCATAGCACTAGTGGCCAAAAACCTTTATTTTTCATCTCTTTCACACAGTCATTACATATGAAACAAATACTTAAAACAGAACAGAACTCACATTTTTTTGACTACTGCACATTATGCCAGAAGAACAAATGTGTCATGAGCCCTTACTCAGATTTACAAACTATGTAATAGTATACACGTGCATGCGGAAGTGTTTGTAACCGTGTTTTTCTTTCCCACCCGTATGAGGCCCGATTCCAGCTCATATGCTAGACATTATCCCGTCCCTTCAGCCTTATAAACACAGCTTCCACTGCAAAGGCAAGCTTAGGAATGACAAGACAGGCAATTTACTCATTTTACAAATTGGTTGGGGCTGCTGTGATCTTGCAGCTACTGTGTCCAATTAATACTGTGTTCTGCTGAGGCCGACAAGGTCTGAACTAATGGCCCTAAGGTATGTCCTGGCTCTGCATCTTCATTTCCCAACACACAGTTACTCAGACTCAGACACAGGCACGCAGACATACACTACATGCGCCCTCGCCACCATGACCCGGCAGTTTGGCACCAGTGTCTGCCACCACTCCCGGTGGGGAGGTAGGGGAGGGTGGGTGCAAAATCAACACAGCATAAGTGGAGTCTAGCACGGTGCCGTCTCTCTTCCTTTCTCTGTTTCTTTCTGGCTCTATCCCCTTCTCTCACCCCTTGATCTTCCCATTTGTCCTGGTGGAACGGGTGGGGGTGAACTGCATCTGCCTTGTCTGCTCAGTTACTCTGTGCTACTTATAGAGTCAGTCTATAGTGATGGGGAAGTTTGTGGTGGTAAACACTGGCCGATACTCGTCTCGCTCCAGTCTCAGAGACGTCAGTATGGCTTGGAAAGCCTCTCCGAAATGCCGGGAATTATAGCCCTGTGTGTCACTCACTCGACCCGGCCGGAGACTTGGACCATTGTCTCTACTTTTTAATGGTATTGGTTAGTTTATGTGTGCGTGTTTGTAGTAAATGACTGAGTTCATTTCATATGAATTTTCTGTATGTGTGTCTTAGCTGCCGCATGTGGGTTTGCTGTTTGCGATGAAGAGAACGCTTATAAACTTATATGTGTGAGGGAGCAACTACTAAAAGGCTTCTGTTTTATGTTTAAGTTTCCATTGCCTGTTTCCTAATCTTGTAAAATGAGGTTTATTCACGAAAAGGCCGTCATTAAAGCACATCCTTTTTTCCCTCACAAACACTTGGATGCAGATTTGCCCTGAAAACATGAAGGGCTTCTGTTAAATTGATAGATGTTCATCCAACCAGAAACATGAAGCTGGCAGACATCTGTGTGTACTTGAGTTGACTTTCCTACCAGGTGTAAAGGATGACAGCAGTCTTGAGATTTACCAAAGAGATTGTGCCACTGACAGACATTGCTCACCATCTGTGTGTGAGTTGCTGCCCTGCTTTTAAATTGTGTGTTTGCTGCATCTGTACGTGCCAAAACAAACACAATGCTCTGATAGCGTCTTTGTGATTGCTAAGGCAAAGAAGTCCAGAGCTCGTGGCTAACAAGACTATTTCCTGAAAAAAATTAATGTGTTTTTAAATGTATCCCAATGCTTTCTCTTTTGGTTGAGCTCAAAGTGAAATAAATGGGGATGTAGAGTCGAAACAGCCAACATTCATAGTTTCTCCTGGGTTAAACAAATAGGAGGTAAGGTCCCAGAACAACAAACGGGTCTGTACATGTTCAATTTCACCAAGGTTCTCAGTGCAGTTTCAGACTAGAGTTGTATGTATGGTTAGATGCAACAGTGTCCGGAAAGTGGCTCTTAAGAGTATGATGGAGATGTTTTAGTCCAAGAGATCTTCACTATTGGCCATTTGGATAAAAAAATTGCAAATTTGGAGGATCATGTAAAGAGTTCTTGAGATTAGACCTGAGTGATGAGACAAAGACCTCAGTGATAGCAAAGTTTATAACAGATGAGATAACTAAAACCTTCGATTAATTATTAAAGCCTAAAGGCCCCAGTTGTCAATGAATACGTTTAGATGCACAGTGAAGGCTACGGTTATAGCTTAATTTGGCCATTTAATTGGACTGATGTCCTTGTCCCAGTACAAGTGCCAAGGGGGAATCTATTGTCCGACTCCACTTAAGTAGGCGGCGATATGCACCAGTTAGGTGATTGCTACTGGACCCTCTTCTGGTTAGCCGAACAAGCCACAAACAAGTTAGCAAGCGGCTAACAAAATCCTTGTCGAACGCTGAAAACATGGACAACTTTACAGTGCTATACACTTCATATCTTTGCTTTACTTCTAGTACAGATTCAATGCACGCTTGCTCTCGTGCTTATGGGATTCTTGTTTTCTTCCTAGCTTTCTGAACAAATTTTTGTTGTTGTTGTTGTATCGATCATACGCTGAACACTTAGGCTGGTCCGGGTCTGGCTGAGGCTATACATTCAGGAATAATTCAACTTCCAATTGCATTATCTGGGCATGTTAGCTTGACTTTGAGAAATTCTATTTAATATGATTGCAGTTGGACTAACACATGGACGTTGCTAGACCCATTTTACTGGGGCACGTGCCCCAGTATAAATCTGCTGTGCCCCAGTAAAAATTGGAGTTATCATATTCCAACCAGCCGGAATAAAAACTGATGGAATTTCTATTTTCCGACGGTTAATGAACTAACCACATGAGACAAAAGCTAAAAATAGCCACTGGAGTGCGCACGCATAAGTCCAGGTGTTGGCAAGTGAGTCAGGTAGGTAGGCTATGAAAACATGACACTAAAGTAAGTTTCTGAATAATACCTATGATCTTATTTTGACTCAAACATTATTGGCTCCTGTGGATGGACATCAGAACATTCTTTAGATGGAGCAGGAGGAAGTGAACAGAAAGGAGAGTTAAGTTTGAAGGAGGTAAGCCTTGATAACCAAACTAGCGTACGGTCTTTACATTAGAACATCCTCAGCTGTCAGAGTCGCATCAGATATCAGATGAGAAAGCAACAGGTCCCGAAAACCTCTGTCAAGTCTAAGGAACTGCATAAATGTCAGGCAAAAAGACCTGCAAAAAGTTCAATCAATCTTACTGATATGAAATTAATCATTTGATTTGCTAGCACTACTTTATGTCACTATATAAACAGCTGGCAGTAAGTAACTATGGCTGATATGTGCAAATTACATAGCCACTAAAAAGGACTGTAGTTACAGTATATAGGTTTTTTTTAGTTGTTGCAAGTAAACTTAATGAGTTTCAAACCTAAGTTTAGCTAGCTAGTTACTCACAGAAACGACCGCTTTGCATTGATAAATATATATTTCCTTGGACCTGACAGTATTTCTTTAGACATAGTGCTTTCTCATCTGATGTCTGAGACCTGACTCTGATGTCCAAGGATTGACATAATATTTATGAACAAGCCAACTAACATAGGCTATTTGCAGGTCCATTTAAAAAAAAAAGAAAAAAAAAGGTGAACTTGCTGAGAATATTTTTGATTAGATTATTTTTTTGGGGATGTTGCTAATGGGGGGCCTGTGCCCCAGTAAAGCTTTATGTTTAGCAACGCCCCTGGACTAACATGTTTACTTGCATTTTAAAAGTACAGTTTTAGCCAGAATAACACAATAAAATGATTTTCTCTAATGTCATGTAAATGTGCTGAGTGTGGCTTTTACGATGTGACAATCAAATTCTGTGCAAGTTAGTTCCAACTTTGTATCAACAGAACACATAAACAGTAATAAGTGTGTACATATATGTGTGTACATATATGTTGTAAATGTTATAAGTTAAACAGGTACTTGGTCTGACAGCAAAATATTAGACAAAGGGAAATTTTGACCTGACAATGGTGCTAGTTGAAAAATCAGAGGATACTTAAAGTAAGTAAAAGGGTGAGACAAAGCCAGGGCAGATGCATTTCAATGCACTGAACGTACTTTGTACTTTTTTAATGTGTGACAATAAACTTGAACTTGGAACTGGGATCACAATTCCCTTCCACTTATAATGTCACCCTCATGGTTGACACTATGTTTTGAAATGATGTCTTCGCTGTGCTCACTTGCAGGTTAAGAATTTAAACATTGTTTAAGTATAAGAACGTTTTGATAAAAACTTCATGAACACAAACCTGTGATTTCATAAACTAATTAATTTGATTTAAAGAGAGGTAGAAAACTTGCATTATCAAAATCACAATGCTAATGATTTCCTTCAATTTAAGCTGAAGGCTTGATTAAACAGAAAACCACAGGGTGGGGAAATTTTATTGGTCTCTACATTAGCAGTGTTAGTGTTTTTCTCAAATATTAGACCACATTTTACACAAAACCCATAATTGTTTCTGGCAAAGAGGATGTTGTTAATGGTCGACCCCAATGGCAAGAAGACTAAGGCCGTGTTCGCACTAAAAAATGTTGGATTACTTTTTTAAAAAATGCAATGAGCTGTGTGTAGGAGTGCGCCACCGATTAAAAACATAGAGTACAGTACAATACAGGAAGCTCAATTTGGGTATTAGCTACATGAGTTTGGAGTTGGAGGCTTATCAAACACAAATACAATGAAACCTCTAAGAACTCTACAGAGACCCTGGTCTCCCTCCAGTACCTCTTTTCCTCTCTCCTCTCTGTATGTTCATGGAGTAAAGTAAATTTCCCCTTCAGTCAGCAGTCACCATACACAGAGAAACTAATAACAAACATGGGATCATGAAGGCCGGCAGTCCGTGGCTTGCTGATGCAGACAGGTTTAGAGACGAGGGTCGAGATCATTATTTGCATCTTTGTCGCCTCTTTGTATTAAACTTTTAAACAGGAAGCTCCTCTTATGGACAAACTAGGTACTTCATCATTAATTAACAAGATTTCTATGTAAAAACAACATCAGCATCCCCCAAAATATATACAATCAGATTTTAAATGTATTAATAATTCATCTAAATATGTGTTAAGGATGTGAGTAAAAACTTATTCTCAGATACATCGTGATGTGCAAGTGGAACACAGTGACAGTCTATATTGCGCACACACTAAATTTGTCTTGCAACTTGACATTTTTATCTTCACAAAAGGCAGTACTTTACAGTTTTTTTTAAATTTATTCATAATAAATAATTACATTTTCAAGATTATTGTTACATGAAGTATTGTTACCTTTCTGTGCCATTGACCGGAGCCAAAGATTAAAAAAGCGGAGCACCGATCAGCTGTAACAAATGAAACTGGCTGACCGACACACAACTTCCACTAAAGCAATTGATGTTTTTTTTTTCTTTTTTAAATAGGAATGAATAAATACTGAAAATAGTTGGAATCTTCTTTGTAACAGTATTCTTCCACACCACTGCAGAGCCTGTTTTCTCAAGAATAAAGTGTGATACTAACATCACAGACAGGGAGAGGTAGAGTTGATACCGTACAGGAGACTGGACGGGGGGTCGATGGATGACTTTATCAGAGGGCTGTGATAATTAGACCATATGTCTAACGTCATAACAAATGCTCTGGCTATCATGATATTTCATTTCAGAACATTGTCTGTGGGACAGGAAGAGTGCATCTCATTTGGGTGATGCTGTAAACTATTAAAAGCCCGTGCAGTTGTCAGGCTGTGGATCACTCTCCTGCTGATAGGCTGCAGTGTATTCCTCAGCCAGGACAGACCAGGGCTTGTGTTGGCCAATGTTAAACATTAGCAATATCCTGAGTCAACAGTCCCCCACTTTGTTTGCTTGGATATCGCATTTCCCTGGCAACTGGATATATTGTCAAGGGTACACTGGATCCCGGTGGAAGGTAAAAGCAGCACACTTCCTTGCTAATTGGTTAAGCGAGAGAGACCACCAGTGGAGCCTGAAAGTTAATTTGACACGTAAGTAAATAGAGGTACATGGATGGTAAGAAGGCCCGGCTGTTACTGTTTGCACAATGCATTGGGAGGTGGCGCCATGACAGGGGGAATGTTGGGCATCACTGCAACGTGTTCCTGCAGTGCTAAAGTTTCCTCTTTTATCTTCACAAATTAGAGAAGCAAAGCACAACATTTGGCTGTTGCATGCTTGAGGCTTTAACACAACGTGAGCAGCTGTGCATTGACGCGCTTGGAGCAATATTCTACCAACAGAAAACAGGAGCCAAGACCTGGACAGGAATGCAGAGTGTAATGCTGTCATTGAGTTTCCAGAGAGGGCAGTGATGGTTGGGGATATTTTTATTAGGGATGGGGAAGTCAAGGAGTTGAAGAAAAGGGGACTTGGTTTACAAGACTGAAATGTTTATTCAACACTTTTTCTCCTTTAATAACCTTTGTAAGTCAACAAAGGCATTAGCTTGTGGTACTTTTTGTGTATGTTTTGGAAAGTGTGTCCCAAACTTGTTACGGGCAATCAGAGGTTTTCATTTAAGGTGCGCAGGCCAGTTCAAGAACAGCATCATGAACCGTTTACTTTTGGATTAAATGTTCTTTGATTTTAAATGTGAATTTAGAGCCAATTCTGCTCAGTTTTCTTCTTAAGTGGAAGTTAAACGATCAAATTAAATTTTACTACATGCTGATTTATACATGCTACTGTAACTCTAAGTATT
Source organism: Naso vlamingii (assembly GCA_029822935.1). NCBI lineage: Eukaryota > Metazoa > Chordata > Actinopteri > Acanthuriformes > Acanthuridae > Naso > Naso vlamingii. The sequence continues at coordinate 14,827,679 of JAPQLA010000013.1, read as the reverse complement.
CCACGCTTAAAACCATGCTGTGTTTTGCAGAAAACTGTTCTTCATTTTCTTTGTATGCATTCTTATGCCATTACAGTACAGTACAACACTGTCAGTGTCCATTTGTACAGCTGAACACATTATTTTACAGTTTTCTCTGTCAATTACACTGTTTCTTAGGAAGTGACCTCTCAAATTCAATAGCAGCACAGGAGCACCAGCAACAGAACGCAATAAAGGTAAAATAATCACTACAGTTTTGTTTTTTTTTTTTTTTAAATAAATCGTTTTAAAAAATTAACCGTTACTTACACATAAAAGACTTTTGTAGCTACAAAAAAATCAGAATTATTTGTATTTCTGCTTTAAAGTTGATTCTTG
>JAPQLA010000013.1:14426102-14437343 GCA_029822935.1 Naso vlamingii | reverse complement strand
ATTGTGCATGTGTGGCTCTCCCACCACCCCCATTCTTGTCATGCTAAAGAAGAAAGGCATGTTTTCATCAAAAGACAGAAAGAAAAAAAAAAGCACAGAGTGAGAAAATGACAAATCTCTCGGTCTTTGTTATTGGAATATATTGACTGCCCTTGGTTCATTGACTTTTTATTACAGGAGCTAGCACAACTGTCAGCAAATAGGGTGAAATTTGTTTCAGCCATTTGCTTTGCAACATTTGAAGCTGATAATTTTTGTGCTCCATGTGTGCAATGCGTGCATAGTTTTTTTTTGTAAGTGTCAGCAGTGAGCATGTTTCCGCTGTGCGTGTATGTGGATTTGTGTGTAGGAGGTGCAGCTGTAAGTGGTGATGGTTGAGGGTACAATGGAAAGGAGGACGAAGAGGAAGAACTGGAGACGGAGAGAGAGATAACAAGAGGGAGGGGTGGACTCGGAGAGACTAAGGCGAGAGAGAGAGACAGCCAGACAGAGAGGTGGTTTCGGTCTACCAGGAACACACAGCTCTAGCCGCCAGCAGTCTGTCAGTGGTGGTCCCCTCATCCAGTCTGCTGCAGCATCTGCCAGAGAGGCACCAGGCTGAGCAAGACCCAGATCCTTCCACGGCCCCATCTCAAGACCAGAGCCCCATCAACTGACTACTCCTCCAGGCCCAGCTGTCTTCTTCTGCTCTGCTCTCCTCTCCTCTCCTCTCTGTCTTCACACCAAACCATGCTAGTAAGCCTGAATAGGACCCTCAGGCCACAGCCTCCATCCAGCCCCAGCGCCTCATATTCATCTGCTGCAGAACCAACATCAGCCTCTCAAGACCCCCCACCTTACATCTCTCCCCCAGCCTATTCCCATCTAAATGCCTTTGTACTCCACTCAGTAGGCCAGAACGAAAGTAGTAATCTCAAGGTCCAGATACAAACATAGAAGTCTATAGAATTCTAAATCATGTCTTTTACAGCTATCTGTTTAACTAAATGAAGCGCTATTGTGATTTAAACACAAGAACTCTTCATGTCTGCAGCTTGGTTCTCATAGAGCAACAGGAGGAATCCTGGCAATCGGTGTTTCTTCATTTCCATAGGCTGCTTAATAGAAGAAGAACAAGCTCGTATCCACCATAGCTAAATAGTAAAAGAGTGGTGGGCGAACTGACTGACCAGTGATTGCAAGGAGGAGGGGGTGCACAAACTGTCCAAGTCAAGTTTTATGGTTTTTGAGGTCCCTGTTTAAATTCAATGCAAAGCTGAATGTTTAGATGTAAAATTTTTCATACAATTTTATGAAAATTTGATGTTTTTTTGTTTTATCCAATGCAGTCTTAAGCTGTTCTGAGCTACTGTTGCCCATAGACCATAAAACGTTAAGAATGATTACCTAGTGAGTTAATTAATAACAAGTGAGATTACCTTACAGACATTCTTCCTGTAAGGTTAACCTATAGCTCCAACTTCATTTACCATTCCCAACCCAATCTGTTTACAATCCTCTTCATCACTTTAGCCCAGTACTTTCACCTCATCCTTTCTGCATTACCCTGTTGTCTTGCTCTTGCCTTTAGCAACAGTAAAACACACACACACACACACAAATAAATAAATAAATAAATAAACCTCATACTTAATATTTTCCTCCTGTCTGAACCCTTACAGGCCCACCTCAAGAACTCATAACCTTTAACCTCGGGCTCGACCTGTACCTCTCCCTTTCCACCACTCTCAGTTATTCGTCCCTGTCTTCATTCCCATTCGCTTCCCATTACCCAGCCACAACCATTCTCCTCCAGCCTTATCCTGTTATAAGTCCTTTCTCTTTCCCTGCTGGGGCTGGAGAGGGGCCGAAGCCACAGCATCTCCCCATCCGTTAGCCAGGAGCCAGAGATCCCAGCCAGAGATGCCATCTGATACAAGTCTATCATAATGAAGGTCCAGCATGGGGCTAAATGAGTTTCCACCTCAGCCGCGCGAGGGGCTAATGACAAAACAGCCTCCCTGTGCTCCTTGGCCTGCCGCTAGCTTTAATCAGGGCATATGGCACTTGCCTAAACTGCTTGGCTATGAGGAACAGAGAGGAGAGGATTTGGAGAAAGTGGAGAAGAAACTGTAGTGGAAGGTCTGAGGAGATGAGGAAATAAAGAATGGAACGAACAATAGGAGAGTAGATGAAAAGTTGCAGTTGAAACAGCAGTGTAAAATAGTCCTGCCATATGCACGTTTATCTGCAGAGTTAACGACAGGCCTGTATGTCTCTGTGATAACTGTTAAGGACTTACTCAAGGCCTCATAGGCAGGCCTTTGTGGCTGCCTGATACGGGGCGGAAATCACTAATAGCTTTCATAGATTTATATTAATTTGCAGGATTTAATGTGCCTTTAATGGCAGATGATCAACAAGGGGAAACAAAAGTGCATTAGTGCCCCGGTGGCATAAAAAGAGTGTGGAAGGGGGTGGGAGCTTAACAAATAGACTACTCCATTTTCATAGCCCACTTTATGGCTCCCCAACTTATCCAAATTAGCTTAAAGGATTGATAATTCTTCACTAATATAAAACTGTTACTGAGCCCCTAAACTGTGACTTGCCCTTTTTTTAGGTTTTGTCAAACACTAAATAAAGGGCTTGGTTGTGGAAATTAAATTGAAATCGCATAACAAGGCTTCCTTTTAATTTGATTAATTCTTTGTTGTTGTTTTAGATCCTTAGCGACGACACCCATGACGTTTCGAGGTTATTTGTTCCACTGTCTAATGACAATTTTCTTGCACAATAACACCAGTTAAAGAGCCGCCTCAGAGCGAGTTTTTTTTTTTTTTTTTTTTGCCTTGAAATCACAGGCAAGGCTAAGCCAAAGGGGGACTAATGAACCTCACCCTTAATTCCACTGAAAGGCTACTGCTGTGACTGCTCACACTACAACTTCCCCACAGTCCTAATTGTATAGAGAGGGATGATCAAGACTTCATTAAGACTTTTTGGCTCGGTGTGATGGTGTAATTTTTTTTTTTTTCTTTAGTCTAAACGGCCTTAAGACACTATATTGAACCGAGAAACTCAATCTTTATGAGGGTTGCACAAAATTCAATGCGTGTAGCCCGGGATGTTTTCACACCTGGAGATCTTTAATCATTTCAGTGGTTCTCTGTGTACACAAATAAAGTCCAACTACACCAGTCACTGAGAAAATGTATTAATTCTCAGAATGCTTCGGAGTGCTCGAAACATTTGGTTCCATTGTGAGCTGGTGTACTGTAGGATGCTTTTTGGCAGAAAAGAAACAGGCAGGCTGTACTCAGCATGGAGAAAATGAACCTCTGAAACCCATGCTGACAGTTTTGGTCCCTACTGTTCCTGATTTCAACAACACCATAACCAGTCTTGGCATCCAACAAGCCCCCAGTACAAATTAGCCAGCCGTCGGCAGGGTGCAGGGATTGCTTTTCCATGACAGGAAAAAGATAGAGGAAGGATCAGTTTTCCAAGCTTAGGCCTCCATAGTCAGTTTCTCGGACTTCCAACTGAAGCTCCCAGCTGTTTCTCCCGCTTTTCCTGCTCTCTCTTATATCTCCCTCTGAATCTAACACTCGCACAGTCCTTCCTTGCTCTGAACATCGTCGCCCAGGTTCCTCAGAGCAGGGTGATTGCTTGCAGCTGGGGTGCATTGAGAACATTTTAATATTATGCAGAAGATTAGAGCAAACTAACTACATTATTCTCCAATTACATTCATTTCATCCAACTGATGTCTTTATATCCTTCCCCTCGCCTCGATTAGCCTAATGTGAAAATGGAAGGGGGGAATGCGCTTAGGACTGTACCGATTGTTCCTCGGCTGCCTATTATTTCACAGCACCATTAAAAGGGAGGCGTCTTTTACAGTGACTGTAAATAAAACGATTAGAGGCAGATCCAGCCGGGTGCTGGGGAAGATTTCATTTCAGGGATCTGCTTATCAACGTTCTTGGAAGGTTTGGAAGGATTGCGAGGGCCCACCACATACCAAATGCTACCTTCCCCCACCTTCATTCCACAATGGCTCCCTGTCTCTCTCCGAAGCCGCATTACAGTAGCAAATCTCACACTTGCTTTGCATCCTTGTCATAAAATAAATAAATCAATTACATTCCTGCACACACGCACGCCTTCAATCACAACACGACTTAAAATCATTTCGTCTCACATACCCGTAAGCCTGCTTAATATCCCGCCAAGCATGGCCAAATTATTAGAAAGTACATAAGTAACAATTGTTGGCCAATGTTGCGGATCCAAGATGCACGAGTATGGTAATGCTATGTATCTGAATGTGAAAAAGGAAAAGCTCTCTCACCTCATAAACCCCTTGCTGAGCAGGAAGCTTTTTGAATTGTGGGTGTTCTACACAAAGCAAACATGAAAACAACACGAAAGAAGACCCCAAACCAGAGCGATCCTCCAGTGCTATGTTGCGAGGGCTTTGCATGCTATGTATGCAACAAGTCCATAAGTCGTACTGAGTAGTGCAGGCCTTCTTTGTGTAATCATGTAAGAAATTTTGTGGTGCTCCAGGCTTTTTATAATGCCCAGAAGACAAGAACACTGAAATATTAACCATTGTTCAACAATTATTCCAAATGAGTTTAAACAGAAACATTGCCTTTGAGATTTACAGCACAGGAAAATGTTACTATTCAACAATAAACGGTGAATTATTTAAAAAGTACTTATTAGTTAAAGGTAGACTTGTACAGTATACCTGCAGTTACTGTATAATACAGCCTTATCTGTATTTTGTATATTATTTTATTTTTACTGTTTATTTTTGCAGGGACTGTGCACAGTTAAAATTAATAGCTGCTTTCAGAGTTAGCTAGCAGCTAATTCTCTTCTATTTTTACCACCAAAACAATCACAGACCAGCTAATACACTCCATAAAACACCACAATACATAAAAACCTATGAGAGTGAGATATTAAGTTTAATTAAATAACTCTTGTCAGGTTTTATTACAAAGCCTAACTGCATGGAAATGGAAAAAAAGCAAAAGGAAAAAAAAAAGAAGAATGAGTGGAGGTTAAATATCTGCAACAAGATGTTTCAGCAAAGGTACAGCTTCACTAGCATTTAGAAATATGTTTTAACTACACTACATTAGCTACTAGTTACATGGTAGTAATGTGAACTTGACCACATGTCTTGTGAGAATAAAGATAGATCTTGTTAAAAAAAAAAAAATGAAATGCATGTGTCATTATTACATCAACTCATCACATGCTGTGCTCCATATTAAGCATTGCTGTGACATTACATTGAAACTCCTCTGGGCTATTCAGAGGCACCCTTGTAATGTTTGTTTTTCTTTTCTTCCCCTCTCCTTCTCCCTCTCTCTCTCTTTCTCTCTCCTTTAGTTTCTTAGATTGACTTCCCTTTTGTGTTGGATAGCAGGGACGCACAGTGTTGATTTCAGTTGTACAGCCGTTGTTTCATAGCTCGCAGCGTGTTTGTCTATGGTGGCATTCCTCAATTCTATTCAGCACACAAGAGGATCCCCTCGGGCCGGGCATATCCCAGCGTCCTCTGCTCCTCCACCATTCCAGAGATGGACCAGGCAAGCATCTGATCTCTTACCCAAACACACCATTGTGCAAGTGTATGCAGATATGCTGTGTGTGAGCACGCAGAGACACACGCACAAATACATTCGTCTAAACACAAGCACAGTGACACACATATACACTTGTGGACGCACTCCCACACACACACACGCACACACCGCAAACCACCATCTCCGCACTCAATACTTTCTCCTGTATCACATTGCAGTAAATCCAGTTAAGAAGCTCTGTGGGGAGAGAAAATAAGAGATACAGTTACCAGGTCTGGAATGGTTTGACCTAAGCTGTGTCATCATGTACGGATGCCATTGTCTGATGAAGTGTTTGAATATGACAGATCCTCAAAGCCTTTTAGCGTGTCAGCAGTAATTTATTACGGTGAAATTTTCCACTTAGAGATCTAAAACAGGCTTCAGGTCAGTGTGTTTCTCCCAGACTTTTTTTTCTTCACGCACAGCAGAAAACCCTTTAAAATGACTAAAGTATGCCACTAAAATTCTCCACTCAAACCCAAATATGAAAAATTACAAAATTTAGTGCCGGAATTGTAGGACCTTCTCTAAATGTGGTGGCCTTTCCAGTCTCATTCGGCTTGAGGTCAGCTTGAGGGACAGATCAACCCCATTCTCAATGAGACTGAAGGTTATGTTTTATTGTTGTAGAGACAGGCTCTCTAAAGGCTTGACAGATCACTTTAGTTGTTACACTACTCTAGCCATAATTCCCTTTGGAACAGGAGAAAAGTCTGATGCTTTGACCTTTTGCAAATGCATCTGATCAAACATGAGCATGCAGGTAATTACGCAGCAAACCTGCTTTGACAGGACCTATCTCCAGTGAATTACTAACCGTATATCAAAGCAAAACAATGCAGTTTATACTCACTCCGGGAGCCTGGATGCTGTGGCCTGCTGGAAGAGTAGAATGCAGTCTGATTTTGAAGTTCATAATCAGTAAAATAGAGGGCTGAGGGCTGTTAGGAGCTAAAATTTTTTGTTCATTCCGCCTATTTGGGTGATTGTTGAAAATAAAGTAAGGAAAGAAAGAAAGAAAAGATCATAGAAATAGAAGGAAATGGACAATGTCCATGTGGAGGAACAAGAAATGAGAAGACAGACATCAATCCATCCACCACTGGGGCTGTGAGTGTGAGAGACCTTCACAGCAAGATCTCTGAATTAGAGCTTTGCAAGCATAAAGTATCCTACAGAGCCCATGTAGTGGAACCAGAAACACTGCTGCCTCATGCAAAGCAAGGAGCGCTTCAGCGGATAAGCTTCATGACAGGAGCAAATGGGACATCACAACTGACCAGAGACAACATTTATGTCATGAGTATCATGAACTAGAAGATGGTGGAACCCAGGCTTTAGGTCTTGCATGTATTTCTGCCACATTATACTGTTTTTATGACCTTATTTGGACTCATGAAACAACAAGTTATGATCAATTGCTGCGTATCAAGATGCATGCATAAAGAGGATTACAGGCAGTAAAGACAGTTGTGGTAAATCTTTTATGACTCTGGAACATCATGAAAGATAGACACTAATGTCATTAAGTTTATCTCATCCTGATAGTGAAGGCTGCAAAATTTCCAGAGAAAGCTGCCATCAAATACTAGATTGTTTGTAAGAACAGATGTTTAAAAGTCAAGGAGTGCCCCATAACATTTTAGGGCTTTAACTAAAATGTCATGATAGCTCAGCCTCCCCTGCACCAATTTCCACTGCTCTTTTTGAAATTTGTCCCATGGCTTTAAATTTCTTGAAAACCAGTTAGCCTATTTTTCAATGTCAAGCTAGATCCTAGAAGAAGAATCTGGAGGTAGGCTATATGCTCTAATCTCTTGGGAAGGTCTTGCCTGAGTAAAGCTAGCTACTGAAATGAGCCAAGGCAGCTAAGTAGTAGGTAAATAACTAACAGGTATGCTGTGATCTATGGGCCAGTTGTTTTTCCAAAACATCATCTTGTCAAAAACTCAATAGATGCTGCAAATCAACATTTAAAAATGGAGTTTGGAATCCATAAATCATACCACCAAATAAAGATCATAGGACCCTCGAGTGAGGCCTCTTACAATGATTGCGCCTGAATATTAGTGTCAAAATACACTTACACTTTGTTTACAGTCAGCATTTGAAATTGGTTCAGAATTTGAAGATGACCTAAAGTACAGACGGTTTTCCAGACCCCTTTAATTCTGAAAACTTGAAATGATGGGTTTTGAGATACCCATCAAACCTGACCCCAACAGGAGGCCCATTTACACCCTATCAATCAAACTTTAATGATACGTTGTTTTGGAAATGGGCACTGGTTGGCATGTCGAGAAGAGGTTCTGTTTTCTGTTTCCTGAAGGCTGAGTGTGGTTAGATGTATTTATAGTTGAAATTTAGGTGGAACAGACTACTGTAGCTCACCTCTCCTTTTTTCCAATGTTAGATGAGTTAAAAACAGATCATATTTCCACAGGTGGCTGTGAGACGAACTCGCCCAGGAATGTGGGGCGACATAAATCTCTGTAATTGCATGGTATTGATCAGATAACTGAAGCTGCAAGTGGCGAGGGAGACGCCCTTTTTTTCCTACTCCATTTCATTTTTCATGCTTTTATCTGACGTTGAGAGGGGTGTGTTAATCACTACATGTGCACACACATGCGCACTAGTCTCTCATGCACATGCACACACATGAATGCTTATGCGCCCATGTCTTGCAGAGCTACTGACAGTTCTATGGAAAAACTGAGGGTGTCAAAGATGTTCTTGGAATATGTTTTGACTGCTCTGACTTTGACTGCGTACATTGAAAGTATTCGGCAAGGCTCAGATCGGCCCATGACATCGGTGTCCTGTAATTGATGGGACAATGTCAAGACTTTTAAAATCCGTAAACTTCTGCAGCATGACTGCACAGTATATGACGACTTGAGTGTAGATAGAGAGACAAGTCTTTTCATCCAGCCTGACTTCCGTGACATGTGCTCTGCCGTCTCCTCTTGCGTGTCTTCGCTCGACTGTACAGAACACAAGGACTAAATCCTCAAAAATGAATCCAGCCACATGAAGCATCTTGGGCATTGTGGGGCTGTTTGTCTTCATCTCTGTGTTTACATATAAGCAGTGCATGTAAACCACATAAGGTATCTCTTTAGGACTCCTCTCAGGGAGGGTGCACACTTTGGGATATCTTGAACTGATTAACTATCATTATTGCTGTCCCTGCTAACAGCGGGAGTAGAAATTGCACAGATTTTGTTCTCTTTCTTTTTATAGTCTGATGATACTTGACCCTCTAAATTGTCCCAATTTGATTTGACTTTATAGGTCATGCGAGTATTTGCTCTATTCTGGCTCTTATATTAAAAATACAGCTGGGCTGGCAGTTTTCATTCCCAATTGTTAAACCCCACCTCTGGAAACACATGTCCTTCCTGGTCTCCATTAAGTTTTGTTTGCTTTTATTTTTTTCCATTATGCTCCTCTCATCATTCCCAATGTTAATGAAGAAAACAGACCCGATAATTGGAGAAAAGCAAACTTTTTTTGTACAAGAGGTACAAATAAAATTTATACCACTGAAATTACATAAATTTAAGGACAAAGCAAAAGATAAAAGGGCTTGACCACAAGCTGTATACAATACCTGACTTGTATACAAAAACTGTTTCATCTTTCACATGCATGTACCAAAGTCTGCATGCATTGTAAACAAAGTGAGATAGTTCCCTTGGCTCACTCCTCTGAACTCCAAAACCCCAGGTTGCCAAGAGTGACATCACTGGCCGAGACACAGATCCATGTCTCCCCTCGGGGATCTGGGAGGGTGCAGGAAAGGGAGGAAGGTGGAATGGAGGGCGGAGAAAGAGGAGGTGAGGAAGGAGACAGGGGGTTTGAGGTTGGTTGGTGGAGGGGTGGGGTTATAGGTCTTCCTCTCTGCCAGGTGTGCTTTTCACACCAACACGCACGTCCTCTCTCTTTCCACAGTGGTGTCGGCGGTGGGGTGAAAAATGACAAGGCCAGACACTGGAGCCGGCATGACAGAGAGCTGCTGCGGCTGCAGTGAAGAGTTCCCACACATCCCACAGTGTGGGGGTGAACGTAGGCTCATCCAGTCAACTACATAACTTAACTTTCCTACTTCATATATTGTTGAAGTTTTATAGCACAAGCATAATGAACAGGCAGGGTAATTACTGTATGTGGTTCAGACTTAAAGGAAAGATGGTTACGTATTGTAAATCATCAGATGGTTCACTTACACGAATAACTCAAAAAAGCCCACAAAGTTATGTTCATAATGAGTAAGTCATATAAATCATAAGTAATGAAACAGAACCGACAAGCAAGTGCATAAGGGATGATTAACAAGTTCATGGCCGAGGGTAGAAGTAGTCAAGTTTAGAAAACCTACAGTATCAGATCTCTGTTTCAGCGCAGACCTCTGCTGCATTTACACTTCCACAATGATTGTGGAGTATGGATCCATTCTTTTTAGAATCCGGCTTCGTGGACTTTCAGAAAGTCATCCGAAGCAGCAATGCTATCATCATTACTTGCAAAGTGGTGACTATTGAGCTTCTTCTTCTTCATCGTAGGGAAAAGGGAGTAGCCTGATGGTGCCAAAGCAGGTGAATAGAACAGGCGTCAGATGAGTTTAAATCTGTGTTCCTGGATGACTGCATGAAGGCCAGTAATGTCATTTTTGTCAGACAGTACTAACTTGCATTTTTAAAAGTTATTAACGTCAAACTCTCTGCATAATCACTTAAAGAGCTGAACTGCATGCACATGTAACTAAATGTATAACTCATCAACCTTTACCTTAGGCATGGACATATCAACTACCCACAATATTGTCATGGACACTTTACTAACCTATGAAATTTCTCACAATATTTGGCTCAAAAAAGTGTATGTGTGGTACAACAATTTTTTTTCTGCCTATACTGATAGCCTACATATAGCCAAAAATAAAAATAAGTGGATAGATAGAAGAGAAACAGTGACAGGACAAATGTCGTGAGGTCACCATGTCAGAGCTTCTCTCCTGCAGCCAGATTATCGAAGGACACAGCAGATTATCTCTGTTGTGAGTTCTTTGCCAATGATAAATTTGTTACCTGGTCTTTCCTCCTTTATATTGAGTCTGCTGCTTCTCTCGGAGACCAAAAGTTCCTCACATGGTGTCCATTATTCAAAAGTAAGAATTTAGATTCCTTTTTTTTTTCCCCATTAATTTTTTGCAGATCAGGAATTTAAATTCTCTGTGCTTATAAACACAAGCGTGCAAAGACTCGGAATCTGCTGCTTCTTTGTTTTTTGTAGAAAAATCAAATTGAAACGTCGTCATGGCGGTAAGTGACATGCCAAGGGAGTTTCTTGTCTTAATTAAGTGGTGTTACCTTTATTGTTGACATGTTTTTCCTTTGACAATGGTTGAACTCAAAGGTTTTATTTTGGCAGAGTAATGAGATGCTGAATCTGCATTTAATTTTACATTACCTAGTTTTCCATTTTAGTCAACAAAGGAACCTGTCTGAGTGTACTATATTCATTCAATGTGTTGATGAGTAATGACCATGGTTTGTTTATCTTACAACCCTTTGACATGACCTCTTAGTTATCAATGCAATTA
>JAPQLA010000013.1:14368601-14384689 GCA_029822935.1 Naso vlamingii | reverse complement strand
AGAAGAAGTCTTGGGATTTATACTGAGACCTTTTTGGGGGTTTTGATTAGTGTAGAACGAGCCCAGCTTTCATGCCCCCGACATGGAAAACAATCGCTGCCACTTGGCTGAGTCCTGGGCATCCAGGCCCCCTTTGCTTCCACATGGGATGCCGCCAACATTTGCTTTTGGCAATAAAGATAGCTGAGGACAAAAGACAGACAGCAAGCACCTCTTGGCAAATTCTTATTTGTAAGCAGGCCTTTATAATTTGTAGGTTTTTTTTTTTTTTTAAACCACCAGAATTTTTAAGTGAAAGTCAAACATGGGGACATATTTAGAGAGGACATTGTTTTATAAGTGAAAAAATGAAACTCAAATCTTGACTTGACTTTAATGTCTCTCAAAATTTGATGAATTTGACTGATCAATTGTGCTACAATGTTTTACCACTTACCTTGAATATTTAGTTTATGGGGTTTAAATTTTTTGTCAACAAAAATGCAACTCCTTTCATCCACTTTGGAAAATTACACCTTTTGTACTTTTATCAAGATTTTTCTGTGTGTGTGTGTGTGTGTTCCTTGTCATACCTCTGAAGTCTGAAACTTACAACTTTCGTCTGAGCAAACTAGCAACATGTAAGTTGTATCAAATTCTCTAGTGAAGAAATGAAGGCATCCTGTTTGGCTGCTACTTAAAAAAAAAGAAAGCGCAACAAAGTCTGGTGACTTTATGCTACCTTGGCCTTATGCAAACACCATTAGAAAGTTTAATCCAATAAAGTCCAATTTACAAACTCATTTATTACCAATAAAGGAGAGGAGAAACACCTGCTTCGTGCCACCTTAACCTCATTTTAAGATGTGTTTTCTTCTTCTCTCTCTCAGTCTGTCTGGAGAGACGGTTATGTGCAATGTGGCATGAATTTGGGTGTCTGAGACAGCAGCCTCCTCTTCCTCTATCTCAACCACTGGTGGGAGAGGAGAAGAAAGGGAGCAGGGGGGTGGATTGACCCAGGAATCTGGAGTTTTTTGGAATGAGAGTTCAAAGGAACTCCCCGCAGCCTATATAAACCACCCTCAATTGGCACAAAGAGGAAACTCAATTTGCAGGGAGCTGTGCTGTATACTTTTTATAGAGGAACTTTTAGTCATTAGGCCATATACTCCATCTCGCTCAAAGAGCCAGGCGACGCGGCAGGAGGCCGCAACGTGCTTCTTCTACAAAAAAGCAGGACAGAACCCCCCCGACTCCACAGAAGAAAAAATTCTCTTAATGAGAGCCCAGTTAGTTCCTGTGTCTTCAGATGGTGTCCTGTTTGTTCAGCAAAGCAGGGGGATCTGTGTTAACCCTTCCACAACGAAATCTGCTTAGAAGGTGTAATCCTATCTAGTATGCATGTAGCAGTCTTCAGGCGGGGCTGTGCAGGAAAAACAGCCAAAGATGCTGTATCAAATTAAACATATGGGTGGAAAAAAAAAAGCACACTCTTTTGGGCAACAATCAGTCCGCATTGAAAGAGAATGAATTTCTTGTGAAAATCTAGTTTAAGGTTGTCATATTCATTTCAGTCAAATGGGATTTGAGAACAAAACACAGTTTGCAACATGACAAAAACAGACCCAATAGTTGATCTGTTTACAAAAAACAGCATTCACTATGCACACTGTGGGACTTTCATCAAAGCACGTCCAGAGCTGCATAAACGAATTAGGGAAAGATAATGAAACGTTCAATTTTAAATACAGACATTCCTTTAAAAATTATTAAAAATTTTTGCTATAAGTTATGATACGAAAGTCAGAAATACAGTATATGTCGTCAAGTTTTAAATTAGATACATTTTTAAAGCTTTATTAAATTTTATTAAAGATTTGTGTTTCATTACTGTTTAGAATAAATCTGTTGTAATGTGGGCCTTTCATGAAATAAAATGACACACTGTCTGCATTTTATTATTCGAGGATTCTGAACATTTGCTGAGTGATCAGTTTTCCTCATCATTCCTGTTAGGATCATTTAAACACGACACATTTTTAATATTGGAACAAAACTGTCACTATCACTGATATGAGCTTTTTTTAAGTGATAAAAACAAGTAAACAGCAAGTAAACAGAAAAATATGTGACGTGTGTGTGATTATATTATATGGGGGTTTTTTTTGTTTGTTTTTTTGTAAAATTCATTCAGGTATAATGTGGACGTTCTGCTGAGGTTATGATGTGTGTTGTCCACATTTCTTAATCAACTTTTTCATTGTTTTTCTGTCTTACTTTTCATGGAAACAGGATAAAAGAGAGAGACCACGTTTTGTCGATCATTTTTTCACACTTCCTTTTCTCTTTTGGTCCATGCATTTGCGATTTTGTTTGCAGTGTTGCCAGGCAAAACAAATTTCACTGTATCTGACCTGTCAGTAAGTGCTTCTCTCTAAGTCTCACAACTAACACAATCTGTGTCTGTTGATGGAAATAAATTTTCTGGGGTTTTTTTTGCGGTGTCTTGTCTTTGTAGGCTGCAATAAACTTCAGGCCTATTCTCAGTTTAAATCTCCTTCCTTCATCATCTTTCATGGCCGCCTTTCCTTCACCACCTGAGTTTTTGCTAACCCTTGTGACCTCTGACCTTACCACACAGCCTGCGCCTGCCACCATATTTGTCTCTTTGTGTCCTTTGTCGCCCTCCTCTCCCCCATTCTCCCCCCTCACTATATATGGCAGATTAATGACAGCTAATAATATCTGATGTTCCTGGACATTGCGTCCGGTAATGAGATGCATTCCCAATGGGTAGGCAAGGTGTCACCACTAACAAATTCACCGTCGCTGTGTGCAATTAGCCTGTAAAAAGGGTGGAAAAATACACTAAATCAGTATCGGCCAAGATGGATGAAGCGCACTGAAAGAAAAATACCCCTTTGTTACCAAACACCCAACACGGAGGAGAGAGAGAGAGAGAGGGAGAAAAAAATGTCTCTTTTCCTCCTCCACATCCTTCTCCTGGAGGAGATGTGGACAGGTTACCTTTATGGAAACATTATTCCTTGACTGCTCCCTGGCAGGAGTTCATTACAGCTCAGCCTAACGTTGAAATATTCTCTGCAAAATGTCAGCGTATGTAAATGAGGACTCAGCCCTCATTCGCATGTCATGTTTTGTTAAAAGTTGTTGCAACCTTTCTTTCCGACTTATTTCTGGATTCCCTTTGCCCCCTCCTCATCGTCAGGGAGTCATTTCACTTCCACAACAATACATATCATCTTGAAAAAACAAAGAAATGAAATGGAAAATATGTACATAGTGTTTGACAGCGGGGATTCCCTACATGAAGTGCACAGTGTGACCACTTTTACTTAAATAGTTAACTATTGGCAAGAGCATCGGTTAATCTGTTCAACTAATCTGATATTTTGTAATAGTAGGCGTCAGTTTATTAAAAATAAAACCCATATGATTTGAAGTCTGTTTTACCACCATGCTAAAGAAACACCAAATAATCGATTTCCTGTGTTATGTGGCTGTATTTATTTCTGTACTAGTAGGCCATATTAAATCATGTTCAACAGCATTGATCCCTCAGGGCAGTTTAAATATTAGTGAGCATTAAATCAATATCAATGCAGGCTGTTGTTACATTCTAAAAGGACGCTGGCATGATTCAACATTTATGCAAAACAACAGCTAAACTCTGGCATAATGTCTTGGCTGGTGCCATCCTCACTGTACAGGCCCTGTGGCTACTTTAAATGATGAGAATGGATAGAGCTCCCATTCACAGCCATCCATGTGTGCCCAGTAGCTCAGAGCATCAACGAGTTGCCCAGTCATCCCCCAATGTGACAGCTAGCACAACTCAGCCCGAGCAGCTAACGCTACGCTAGTGCTGAAATCCACCAGCTTCTTGCAATAAATTCGCACTGTCTTTGCTAATGATGTTCACCATCACACTCACGAGCTCTTTTGGCTCTCCAGGACGAGTCTGAGGCAGAGTTTGATGCAGGGCTATATGGTAAATAATTTCCCACTCTTCAGGGTATGCTTAGCGTACGTTGCTATGTAGGAATGCATCGACTTCTCATCGTTGCATAGTCAAAAATTCATTTTATAGAGGGGTACAGAAGATGCCAACTAGTTCACCTAGAGCAGTGAAGAAAGGGGGATTTGGCGTATTGTGCTTCTAAAAAGAAGAATGCTGCAGTGCTCCTATATTAAGCAGCCGGCTCTGCTCTGCTTTGTGCCCCTGCTGTACCCGATGCACGGGCTGAATCTGTGGGGGCTCGATCAGCCTAATGAAAATTACATTCACAGCCGTGCCACTCCTGCCTATACAGCCTACATTATGCAACAGATGAGCATTGGGGCCAGGGTGTCTAAGTTTGATAGCATTTCTTAAGCAGGATCAAACTGGAAGCGCGGGAGGAGTGTTGGCAGTGATGTGAATTTGATGAGTTCAACAGTAAAAATATTCACTTTTCACGTATAATGAGAATGAGAAACAGGTCGGCGCCGGGTAGATTTTTGGAGACTTTTTTTTAAAGGGGGAATCTTCTTTGCAATATCATTATATGGGGTGAAATTGATATAAAAATAAACTTTTTGGAATAACTGACTCTGTACTCATAACGAGAGGGGATCCTGTCATTTGTTATGAGCCAAATGTATGCTACAATATAGGAAATCCAGTTAGGAGAAAAGTGATGAGTTTCAGGAAGGCACTGAAATCTACATGCAAATGCATAATAATCACACATCTACAATATTGCAGTGTTAAGAAAAAAATACCTTGAATTCAATTATCATGTGGGCTGGAATAATCATAATGTTATTGGAAACTCAATTACGGAGGCAAGCCATGTCTGGAAATTAGCTGAACTTAGCTAAGGCAAGTCAGCCCCTTGAATTCATCAAGTATGGATTATCACAATATTACATGTTCACTTTGATTCTGCTGTCCAAAGACAAACATTCACAGTCACTGCTGCATACTCCCCACGTTTGTTTTATTCATGAACTGCGCTCTGATCTATTATACATACAAAACTGATTCTATGCTGATCGCCTCGGGCTAAGAGGCTCAGACATAGAATTAATTATATTATATACACATGCATGATAATTGTGTACGATTCGGTCAAACACAGAGGTATTTCTCTATGTGTGATTACCATTGTTGCTTCAGCGGCAATTATTTTCATTATTGTTGCTAATATTGTTAATGTTATTGTTTTCTCATTACAGCATTTCTCTGGGGCTTATTTTGAAGATATTAGGATGTATGTGACCGCTACTCTGGCATAAATCATGGCCTTGGCTGACGAGGCCCATGACATTAATACATAAACGGCATGCTCATATAGCAAGAAAATTACTTTGAAATTAAACACCCGGCTAGCACAGGTCGGGCACAGGAAATAGAGATAAGGGTGCTAATTCATTAAAAAATATTAATGAAATATCCCCCTCTACACAGTGTGCTAGGAGACAACCATACTTTTGAATATTGCAACATTAAAAGTATTTCCTCTGGCTGATATGAGGGGTAGATCTTTCTTTAATAATATTATATTTGTTGATACTTGGACCCTGTTTTCCATGCCTGAGCATGATTGAAAATATCATTTCCACTTGGCACTGGGAGCATCATGCTTGGTCTGGTTATCAAATTCCAACACACACTGCAAGGTCCAATATGATTCCACCCCAAGATTGTCCAAAGACATTTAGAATGAAAATACTTGGTTTATGCAGACTTTATTCTGAAAAACAGTGCTGGACTCACTGCGGTCAATTGCATGCCCAGCTATCATCTCTAACAAAGTTAATGCATTCAGGCATGGACCGTGGAAAAAGATGCAAGAACCTCTATTGATATTTGCCTAGATCCATTTCTATGTGAGTGCACATGTAGTAGGAGAAAGTTTGTATATGGTATATGGAAAACAGAAAAGCATAATTTGAATTTTTACCTTTCAGGTGCTTTTGTATTTTAATTTAAATAGGTTAGTAAACAGCTGAGACCTTTCTATTGGCTTACATAAGGATAGAAAAAGAGGCTGTAAGGTTTTGTTGTGCTGTCCAGCACCGATGATTCTATATATGCACCTTTGTCCCTGTGTATATCAGTTTCTATGTTTCTGTCAACTTCCAGAGTTCCCTCCAGTTCACTCTGTCACCAGCCTTACCCCTGTTCCCCCTGCACCGCTGCCTGCCATGGCTGAGCTGGGGAACATGCAGCCTCGCTCCAAGACGACTTCAATCCCCTATTATCAGGAGAGCGCACATTGCCGCTCACAAGGGTTTAATTTATTTGTGCCTGTTTCAGCCCAAGATTAAAGTTTAATTGGCGCTGACTGGCAGCTCCCAAGTTTTGACTAATTCTCCTTATCGGGAATCCTTACCGAGTAGCTGTGGGCAATGTGAGGCCTGCCTGCCTGCCTGCTTGCCTGTGTGCGTGGCAGCAGTGCCCACACACACACACACTTACACGCAGAGGCACACATGCAGTCAACATAGTAATCCCTTATTTAAATTGGTCGATACATTGAGTACCTGTGACTACATGCTTATTTCAGCTGTGTGTTTTCTAGGTGTGTGTGCACGAATGAGGACATGATAATGCATGTATGGGCTCGTGTGTAGCCTATGTATTTTGTTTTCAGTGGTAATACGTGTGCTCGCTCCATTTCTCCTTGGCAAGGCCCCCAAAAGCTTCTGGATTGTTGGGTAATTAGACATGCATCGTATTATTTACTCCAGACTCTATAATTGATTTGTAAAGGTGGAACCATCATGCAAAAGTGCAGACCGGTCTTGTTTCCTGAGAACAAGAACTGAGGCTTTGTGACTTAAGCGATGTATATGGATGTACACATTTACAAGTAAAATTTCCCAGTCAGTCTCAGAAACACAAGAGAAGAAAAAAGGCGGGTGAAAAAACAACATTGGATTGTGGGTTGATGCAGCTTGTCTGCCACATTTCCCGTGAATCGTTCGAGCATTAATCATTATAAAGTGCATTACCGTAGAGGGATCGCATTTCCATAAGTGCGTGTTTATGCCAGAGTGATACACAAGCGTAAATAACACTGATAATCTTAGCCTGTGTTTGATCAGCCAAATCTGCGTCTGAGGGTGCAATCATTTGTGACCTGTAATATTAGTGGCAGCTATTAAAAGCTGTGGAGGATTTGCAAAGCTTCATTTAGTCCGTTGGGGAGATGTGCGTGAAATAGAGTTCCTTTGGTCGTAACTAATGTCTCTAATTCTAATGAGCGAAGCTTCTGTGTTGCAGCTACATGCTCCTAAACCGGGAAGCAGTGGATTAAAAGAGTTCTCATGAGGGCAAATGGACCCGAGTTCAAAGTCATCGGCTTTGATCGGGCATGTACATGTACACATTGGCACAAAAGCATGTAACAAATGATTCTACTGATGTTCTTTCGAATTTGTGGTTGAACACACATGTCCTTTCATCCGATTAAAATATTTTTAGGAATTAGAAGTGTCACAAACTACAGGCGATTTGGGCACATTTGAACATATGACTGATAATTTCTAGTAGGAGTCACATTTACAGTGTGTCAATGTTCACCAAAAAGAGAGATCTCCTCTTCTGAATCATGTGCTTGGGAGGCTTTAATGAATTCAACCATATGATTTCGAAAGGCGACAAAAGGCATAGGAAGGAGTGCAATAGGAAAGAAAGAGAAGAACGCATCCAAGGCGGGTAAATGGGTAAGAAAATGAAAAGGACATGCACATAATGTAAAAGCAGGCGAGGAAAAAAAATAGGAAAGAAAGGTGACTGGATTGTCAGCTGGTTGAATGCAGTTTCTCACTTGCCAGAGCAAATCTGGGATAATGCCAAACTCACAGGTAGCATGAGCACAGTGTCCAGCTGGACACAGCAGGCTCTCCTCTAATGCAAATAATGTGTTAATACACCCTCCCTGAGCATGTTACTAAGCTGGGCTGTGCAGTGACACATGTCACCGCTGGCTACATACCTGTGGGACTAAAGGGGACAAAGTGAAAACAAACTTAAGCATGTGTATTATGAACACAGACACATAACATCATCAGGTTGAGTTGATGCAAGATGAAGGGGACACCTATTGTTCATCATGTCACTTGTGTTGTAGGAGGGCTTGCTCCTTATACGCTGCCTCATTGACCATTTGTGCTTCAGCATCTTAAAACAATATGTAGACATTTTGAGAGATGCTCTTAACTGCTTCTTGCAAAGAGTAAAATGAGAAAATCCATTGCACTCTCACACGTGTCTGTTAAATATGAAGCAAAACCAGTAGACAGTTATCTTAACTTAGCAGGAAGGCTGGAAGCTGGCAGAAACACCAACCTTGGCTCTCTTCCAAAGTAAACAAACAAAATATACAATTTTATTAACTTTAAAAGGTGCTGATAGGCGGATTCTTTTTAACCTTTGGACAAACCAAGCTAGCAGTTTCCCCCTAATGCCAATCTTTGCGTTAAGCTAAGCTAACTGCCTGCCTGGCACTACTTTCATTTGCAACAGAAAGACTTGGAAGTCTCTTTCTTGCTAAGCCTTGCTAAGTATGTTGACCCAATTCACAATCTTTTAAGGGTCAGGTAACCTGCATGGTGTTTGGTGGCTGAAACAGTTTTGAAGACAACCACAATTCTGAGAAATTTAGGCAACTTATGGCTAAAGAGCAGAGAGAAAAATGATTGTATGTGCTGTCGGTGTATTTGCAATCACTATCATTTCTTTTCTTTTTGTTCGATGTTGTTCTGTACTTATTGAATTGTAAAAGAAGATGCTTGTGGATGATGGTTTGTGGTTTGCATGATGTACGCTAGAATGCCCTCAGAGCATCTGACACATCCGTATAAAAAAAAGAATGAGAGGGCGGGGACACACTCATGCCCAGATAAACACACACACACACAGAAACATACACCCTTTTGGACTCACTGCGACTCTTAGCTGGAAGTCATTATGTGGAGCTGTGGGATGACATGGGAATGGAGAGTGTCTGCTATGTGTGTTTGTTTGCGTGTGTGTGCGTCAAGGGTGTAAGTGTGAAGGGCTGTCTGGATGGGGGGAGGTTGTTCCCTAATGAATCCCCCAGGTCTGAGGCTCTTTCATTGACAGCTGCTAATTTCACCTGACACCGCCCGAGCCGCCGCTGAGCCCGGCCTGGCAACCGATCGGCACGCATCAGTCTCAATCAGGAGGAGATGCCCCTTATCTGGTGCACACACACACACACACACACACGCACACATAAAGACACCATTTGATACAGGGTCAGGGCTGATACTGCTGTTTCCACAACTCTCATCCCCAAGGAGAGCACCTGATCCTGACCAGGAGGAGATGGTTTCACTGAGTCTAACGCTACCTGACCTCAAGGTGCTAAACACTGTTCTGTCTCAGTTGTCACATCTGCCACACCTGAGGTAGAGAGAGAGCGATCAAGTACGGAGAAACCAACTAACGGAACACTCAAGGCCTCTCCTCCTCCTCTTCTCAATCGTAAGCACTCTTGATGACATCACCTTGGCTTACTGCCACCTTTTGCACGCGTCATGACAACGCCTCTAAAATATTATGCCACCTGAAGAGAGGCAGAGTGGATTCCTCTCAAGATGAAGTCATGCAGCACCAAACAAACAGTACTCAGCAGACAGAACTTGTCAGGCTGCAAAACTGAAGCCCAGGGGAGGCATGGCCAAAAAAAAAAAACAAAAAAAAACAACACACAGGTTGCCAGTTATGGTGTAACACCTTCCGTAGAAAAGGTGAATGTAGGTGTGCATGCACATGCATGTGTCGTGACTCATGTTTGTGTGTTCTAAGGATTCAGATATGGTTTTGAAGACTTGAAGAAAATGCACTCTTGTATAAAACAGAGACATATGTCGGCAATCTCTGCCGGTCCGCTGTGCATCAATAACTCAAGAAGCATTCCTTTAATTCATAAATGTGACAGATCTACGACCATTTTTTGCCTTCATCATCTTCCCACTGGTCCTTCTCTTTAGCCTTTTTTTTTTTTAAGGTCGTTACCCCAGGGCACAAAAAAATGTTTCTTTCTGCCATCTAGGGTCGAGTTATGATGAACAAATTGTGAGGCGAATGTTGTTTACAGGAGGCAACAAAACAAGAAACAATGTTGAAAAATGGGCACCGCAGTTAGTTTTCGCAAAACAATTAATGTTGCTTGCGGTGGGCAAAAGCGCTCGCGGCCAAAACCCATCTCTCGTCCTCCTCAGCCCGCGAATGTAGTCGACGTTAGGGGTTTCTCACTGTGTCAAGAAGGAACATATTCAAATGTGTATGGCTATTAAATGTTAATTTGCACAACAGATGAATGTCAAGTACGGTGCTTCATCAACAAAATGCCCCTCTGTTTCAGTATGCAAAGAGCAGAGATTTCACCAAGCCCAATGAGCTCTGGCATTAACAAACCTCAGACAGATTTCCTGTCAAGCTTTTAAAAGTTTCAGCTCGTTCTTTGTCAACATTTCAACACCTCGCATTCACACAGAGGGCCCGGACAAACAGAAGCCTCATATTCAACATTTGAACAGTGACTATCAAAACAGTCTGCTGTGCCACTTGTGTCAACTTCAGATTGCTTTATGTCTGCAACATGGCTTGTGTTTAGAACTTAATCTTGAGCAAACAGCTTCAATTGGCCACAGACCAGAAGTGACTCATGTGGTCGCTCACCAGGTATCACACAGCAGACAGAGGGTGGATGCCAAAGAGTGTTGAGCTGTTATTGACAAATGTCATTGAGCAAAATAAACCAAATCACTGGAGGTTGAACATTTGAATGCAGTGAGCTTAGTGTGCTGATAGATGGAGATTATCACAGCAGCGGAGAATAGTCGTACCTCTTAACCTCTAATGAGAATTTTTAAATCCGAGCTCAAACAAAGCCTAGGATTCATTGATGTAAGCTTTGATTTTTCTATGTAAACCTCCCCTTGGCGGTTTCTGAGGATAGTCTGCAAGGTTATGGCAATAAAATTTCCTATATAACTGTATTTTTTTTATATTAATATAAAAACATTTCACAAGCCCATATAAATAGTTCATATTAGGAAAACAGCCCAAGTTATTGACTATACATTTCAGATTTTAAGTTTATCTTGGATTCAGCTTGCAAGTTAAATTCCAACTCACATGTAAATTCACTGTATTTTGCCCTGAGATGTGTTTTTACATTTGCAAGCCGAAGCTTCTACCTTTAACTGTAGCTCAGCCATAAAGCATTGTCCAGAGGTGAGTCAACCCTCCTCTCTTTCCTACACACACACTAAACTGCTCTTGTCAGTAGTGCTCTGATAACTTTCCGTGCTGCATACCTGACAGCTTCTCCCAACCACGTCTGCAATGGAGACGCAACACGCACTCACGCCCGTGATTCTGAAACAGAGACTGATAGAGGAAGCGATCTCCTGCGCCTCACACCGGAGCTTGAGCTGATGTTGCTTGACACGGTCAAAACAAAGCTCGGTGTTTCTTCGCCGCTACGTTAAGCATTGAGGCCCGTGTGTCAGGCCTTACCTGCTTCCTGTTTGAAGACTCCATGGAAACCCATTGTGACGACACCACCTGGTCAGTGTCATCAGAAGTCAGCATGAGCACGCACATGCGAGAAAGAGAGGAAGGGAGAGGGAGATCTGGAAGAAAGGCACACTGCATCCTCTTACACTCCTACTGTAGCCTGATGCGTTGCTTCAGGAAATTGTTGTTCATTTTCAGAAATATCGATTATTTTGTTCTAGAAGGGCATCTTGCTGTACTGTTGACCCGTGCCGGACTGTCCAAAACACTGACCTTTTTGCACTTAATTCAGACAATAATGTTATTAAACTTGTGCATTTACTGCAAATAACTGTTTTAGAGTGTCTATAAACAAATGCTCACTTATTTAGCACATTTTTTTCAAATAGCTGGAGTATGATAATGTGCACCTGGACTTGAAGGCACTTGGTTTTGGGATGCACATTAGAGGTAAAGAGAAGATTCATTCATCCTCTGAGCCCGCTGCTAGTGTTTTTGGCTGCACTGTTGTCAAATGGTTGCACACTGAGGCTACAGCGCCATGTAATGCCTTCAGGGGATTTTTTTTTTTTTTTATTGAGCTACTGGTGCATTTTAAGAAGTTGCAAATATAAAATTTATTCATTGTGTCAGCCCACTATTTATTGATCAGTAAAGTTGTGCCACATGCTTGCATTTTGTGCAGAATAATAATAGAACTGCAGACCTTGGCTAGCGGGAGGATGCATCATAATGTGATCATGGGCTTAATCTAAACCATGTAAACATGTGGATGATTCAAGTTGCAGTAGAATATGTAAAGCATCGACCTGTGATGCTTTTTAAGTAAGCAAAATATTATATAATATTAATATTTAGCTTTTTAGGTCTGCTGTTAGTGTTGTCGCGTTATGGCTTAATCTGCTGAAAGGAAACACCAATGACAAGTCTGCATAGCTTTGAAATCATTTACATTTAAGTGGAATCAAAATCATGAACAATTGCATTGTGATAAAAGTAGGGCACCACAATGAAAGTGCAAAAGAAGATGAGGAGCAGAATGCTTGTGTGTTTTCAACCTTCCCCCAAATCGAGGCCACACATTTAAGGTCAGCACAGTGCGAGGAAGTGCAGCGGGTTGCAGAATGTTGCTGGCACTTAGCTTGGCGCACTTCTGAACCTCGTCGACGTCTGTGGCAAGCTCACCGCAGGAAGCATAAATGGGAGTTGATGGCTCCGTTGTTCCGTGTCATCCGCCGTGCTCTCCACCATACTATTCGGGGACGGCACTGCTGAGCGCAGTTGACATCATGCATATATATACACAAAGGAGGCAAGCGGTATTAAGAAAGCGTGGCAAAAATAGAGCCCAGCCCGACATTATTAAGACACAAGCTTCAGTTAGCCCACACAATGTGATGATGGGGTGTAATTGATGCATTTCCTGTCTTCAGTCTGAGAGAGCTTTTCATGCAGGGCCACATAAACACACATCCCTGTGTCTGGCTGCATGTTAGTGGAAGTTTTTTTGTAAGTATTTTGTTGGCTATTTTCCCTCCTTTTTAAAATAAAAAAGGGATAATGGAAAGTCAAGATGAGAGGCTCGAGTGGTCCTGATGCTCCGCTCACCCCTTTCTCTACTCCAGACTTTTTTCTACACTGTGAATGCATTGTTTTACTGCAAATTATAACCATAAAAAGCCTCTGATCCTCCATTCTGTTAAATTAATAGAATTACGCAAAAAATGTAATGATAGCAATTAAGTCTTGAAAATGCAAATTTTATAGTCAAGGACGATTACCTCATTTATAGCATGTGCTGGAATGATGCCAGACGAAGGTAATTTAGATCCGGGTTGCTCACGGTTACATCATGATGAATATGAGCCGAGCGGGGCCTCATCATGCACCTCCAGTCGCCCAACTCTCAATCAAACTGAGAGGTGGGGG
Source organism: Naso vlamingii (assembly GCA_029822935.1). Classification (NCBI taxonomy): domain Eukaryota; kingdom Metazoa; phylum Chordata; class Actinopteri; order Acanthuriformes; family Acanthuridae; genus Naso; species Naso vlamingii. The sequence continues at coordinate 14,371,215 of JAPQLA010000013.1, read as the reverse complement.
CGGAGTTTAGGGGAATGAGGAACATGAACGCTGTCAGGGACGACTCTTCTGCAGAAGAGTAAGATCATACATCAGGAGTAAATGGGACTGAAGGAGGATGAGGATAAAAAGTGCAGGTATCCTCCAAAAGATGTGAGTGCCGGGACCTTTAGGACTGCAAACAGCACTTCTGCACTGACCGTAAGCTTTAAAGGGCCCGTTCTTGACTTCTGTGACTTTACAAATGTTATGCATTCCAACAACTTCTCGACTGAGAGAGACTGTAATGTCTTTTACAACGAATACTGACATTTTGGAGTGTAATGGATTCGAACACTGGTTTGATGGAAGCCTCTCAGGATGACACCTCGTTGCTTTCCTCGGCGTGCCCTGTTAACCTCATAATGTTTATTGCCCCAGATTAAGAATTCACATGAAAACTCCACGCCCAAATGACATTTAAACGCAAGGATTTTTAAAGCGTAACTGCGTTTGGCTGAGTAAAATACTCACATTAGTTAATTATTCGAGAAAGGCAGCTGTAATGGCATGAATCTTTTATGGGGGTCTGCCTGGTGCCATGATCTCTAATAGCTTAACATTTCACTTTAGCACTCTCTCCATGCTTAACCACTCTTCTAATCAACAACTGTTTTACAGGCTGGAGAATGGGGCAGGGGGCAGCAAGGCACTGAGGTTCGAATCCAGTGCACTTTTTGTTTTATAATCCCTTCCTCGCTGTCTGTTTGTCATAGCAAGAAATTACAAGAAGGAACACACAACTGAAAGCCAAGGGTAATTTTGTTATCGCAATTTAGCTTGACATTTCCAGTGAGATAAGATCCTCATGTGGGTTGTATATTCCCCACCCATCACTCATATAATGTTTTCAAATATTACTTGATTTAGTTTAGTTTCACCATCAGGGAGATTTAATAGTAAAAACTGCACTGAGATAAAATAAAAGAAGAAGCACGAGTATGCTTCTTGTTCCTTTTAAAACTGCAAAGCCATTTAACTAACATTTCACCCAGGTCTGGCTATTACACAGTCTATTGACACACATTGCACAGGGTTGGACTCTTTCTCAACCCCATCCATCGGTCACACAGATTGTCCCCTGGTAGGCAGAGGCCTGCGACGTTAATGGAAATGGGGCGATGCTGGGAGCATAGAGCCTGGAGAAGCCTGGATGATCCCCCAGGCCATGGCTGCCACGGGATGAAATAGAGAGACTATTACAGCGGAGTTGTAAAGCCCCACACGCTCTACGCACTATCATAATAGAATATTGATTCTATCAGATGCCAGGCCCCGGCCTGTCCCCGCAATGAAGAAAAGAGCACTAAAGGTCATTGTGTAAAAGAACAGAGTGGGGGAGAGAGACACAGAAGAGCAGAGAGGTAGAGAGGAATAGAATGGAGTGGACAGGAAAGAAAGAGTGGGCTACTGCCGTTGTGTTACTGTATTTCTGTAATAATATAATGCTTCATGCTGTTAGAGTGCACAATGGAACTATTTGAAAACGTAAAAGGACAAGTAGGAATGACTTCAACACCGTGTGAATAAAGTTGAACACATTTCTGTTGTTCGGCTAAACTTCTTTTTTTTTTTTTCCTCCTGTTTTTCTTTGTTTTGCATTGCTGCATCTGTCTCCACAGCCATAAGTAACAAGGAAGCAATTTCAACCATTAATTGTTGATCAAGGCGGTTGGGAAAAGCGCCAAAGGAAAAGGATGACAAATAAGCGCCCACCACGCGAACAGCAGTACAAATTACACCACAAGCAGGAGACGTTTATGCTTGATTGGAGCAATTTAATGTTTTCTTACAAAAAAAGCTCGCAAATCCTGGGAGGACAGTTAAGGAAATGACTCTTTAATCATCCAAGGAGCCGCTGCGCCTTGTCTCTCCTGATGGCCCCATATTGAAGACTTAAAGCCATTAGGAGAAGGAGTTCATTGGTAGAAGCTGTTCTTAGCAACAGTTGGACTGTTGTTATTCAAAGAGATTACTTTCTAGGGTGCAGCTAGTCCAGACTGAACAGGAAGAGTGTAAACTGGGGGAGAAATATGTTTAAAAAAAAGCATGTGACACAGGTTTTTAAAGACAATTTATTATTTCCAGTGTTGGGCAAGTTACTCTGAAACAGTAATAAGTTACTTATTACTGATTATTCCTTATAAAAGTAATACATTTACTTTATTATATTAATTTTGCAACCCAACTGACTTCCTAAAAAAGTGACACACAACCTGTTTTGCCAGCTTCCAAAATGGGATCCACTGTATAATACTTTCATAAGATATCTGAGGGCAGATATTTACTGTCAGAGATCAGGACTGCTGCCAGTGTCAGCATGTAGTTGGCCCTTTCTAGTAACACAGTAACTACTGAGTTACTTGGATACGAGACTGTAATATAATTACTGTTTTGGCAATTGTAATATCTTACTTTACTAGTTACTGGGAAAAGTAATACAGGAATGCACTATTGTCCAAACCTGATTATTTCTTTACCTTGTTTAGATGACTTCCTTCAACTTTTTATTACAGGCACGAGGGGTAATTGATACATGTTTGGACTAAAATGGAGATGAGTTAAAATTTATATTCATGTGCAGTACAACTGTTTG
>JAPQLA010000013.1:14333168-14344388 GCA_029822935.1 Naso vlamingii | reverse complement strand
AGTCTTCAAACATAAAATGACCCCACTTTTTTACAGATATTTTCTAGAAAAATATGCAGATCTTACATAATCACTGACTCTCTGCCCTCTAATGGGGCTCTATGGGCTTACTGTTTAGAGAAAGTACCCTGATGCCTGCATCCCCTTCTGTGACCCTCACATTACACACTCAAGGTAAAGTTTATGGGTCATACGTTAACTATGAACAATGAACCATAACATACAGTACAGGCTTTGATTGTTAATGTTATGTAGAAAATTAGCCTTCAGTCATTGTAATCATCCATATAACATTACTTGTTTATTTAACAAACACTATCATCTGTGCTTACAGACCCTCTTAAACACTAGCAGCAGCTCCTCTTGTGTCGATGCTCTCACATGTCCAGGTCTCTTGAGAAAGCTCTATGGCTATTGTGTATGACGCATGAACAGAGGTCAAAGAAGAGTCAGGTGTTTTATGGAGAACAATGCTGACTTTAAACAGTGTGCAGGGGACAAACTAATGACTTGTTTCCACACAGTTTTGTTTTGTGCCTGCTGTATAATGAATAGAGTGCAAAACGAGGAAATGCCTTTTTTAAGAACGAATAGAGTAAGAAGCTTGGCCTGCCAGTTGTGTAGCCAGCTCTGTAAAATGGTTTGCTATAAGATTTTTAACCACTAAGTTTGCACTCTATGTACAATACAGATAGCATTCTACCTATTTTAGTTTAACATGCTCATTTTTTCATTGTATTAAAGGCAAAGCGTGAATAAAAAAAGGGAAGTAGGAGTTTTGCAACACATCTGTGATTACGGAGGTGAATGAACCTCTAGTTGACTTACACACATGCACAGAGTTGTAAAAAATGAGGCAAAATGGAGCACATGTCATCCCCATGGCTCATTAAAGGTAGATGGAAGCTTAATGTAAATTTTGCACATAGCTCCTATAAGAACCGTTTGTAGAGATTTGTTTTTTAAGGCACTGGATTACAGTGGATAATCATACATCTCTGCCCAGCTTATGATTTCAGTTTTGTGATTCAAGAGGCTGTATAGAGCTATTGCAGGGTGAACATTTTTGATTATTAACAGAATTTTGCATTCTGTCTGCTATTGTGGAATTACCATTCTAAGAAGGTGTTAAGTATTGATATCACTTTGCTGAATCAGAGATTAGAGAAATTCTAGCATTCATTTGAATTGGACAGTCTGCATGGATGTGTTTCGTGTCCGTAAAATCTTATATGTGTGAATTGAGAAGGAGGTGAGAGTGTACATGTGTTTGATCTTTATCTGTTATTTTTTCCTCTTCCTTTTTTAACCACTGTGCACTGCTTTTCACACGTTACTGCCCAGCAAAGTCTATGACCTTTTCAGGAACACAGGCATGTAGACTTTGCAGTCATATCTCATATTGAGCTCCCTAATGCTCTGACTGTGGAAGCTGTGCTTGTTGCTACGTCGCTCCTGTCCTTGCCTGCCTGCCTGCTTGCCATCGCCCGAGGCCATTGGGGCCCTCAGCGCTGTCCACTAAAAAAAAAAAACCCATCCGGTGTAATTGAAGAAGCCACTCTAATGTGAAATGCACATGCAAGCGCGCAGGAGGCTTTGTGGGCAAGTCCCATTCACACTCACAAATGTGCATGAAGTTATACACACATGCACAGACATAGTGTGAGATGCACACTGTACACAGGCTAAGCACGTGAATGCACACACATACTGTACCCACATACTCACACGTTGCTATTTGGTAGAGGTTACTAGGGGGGGGTTGGAAGGACTCTGGTGACCCCACACTCAAACACATGCACGCACACACACACTCGCACACCGTAGACTAATAGCTGCCCTCTGACTCTCGACGACCCCTCCCGTGCTACTGAAGCACTGAGCTCCTCCTCTCCTCTCCTGGTGTTCCTGTGTTGCTGTTTTGGGTTCCTGTTCAGGAGCTGAGGGTTCCATTGTTGTGTGACAGCGGTTCCTGTGTATCCTGTCACGGCCTGCTGCACCCTCTGTCCACCTTCCTCTCAAAAGCTTCTTCCTTTACTCGAGCTTAGAATTGCATCTCAGGTGGCCTCTCTTTACTGTATTGTTGTATTGCTTTATTGTTGAGAATTAGGAGGACATGCACATTTTATGAAGTCAAAACTCTTCATTTATAGTGATGTATATGAAATTATAAGGTAAGGTAGAGAGAGTGGGTCCTCCTAAGTCTATTTGGGTTTTGCAAGTTTAAGTTTTGTCTCAAACTGTCATATTATTTTGTCTGACAGGCAAGATAAGGAGAAGTTATTTTTTTTGTACATTAAGCCTTATAATAAGGATATTTACCATCATATACAATGTTCTACAGCATTATTATGACGAATGAGCATTGAAAATGCTTTGACAATCCGTCAAAAAACACAACAAACCCTTGTTTTAAAAGACGTGAAACATAATGAATGCTCGCTGGTGTCCTCTCATGTACCGACTGTAAAACACAAAGTGAAACAACGGCATATAACCTGGAAACGGCTCTTTTAGCTGTTTCAGGAAACAAGCCAACAGCTGTTTCCGGGTTATACGCTGTTGTTTCACTTCGTGTTTCAGTGTCAGTACATGAGCGGACACCACTAAACATTCAGGGAGTTTCTCGTCTTTTAAAACAAGCGTTTATTGTGTTTTTTGACAAACTGTCATAGCACTTTCAAATGCCTTGCACCTCCAATCAGCAATAAGCTTACATTCTCAAGACTACACCATTTGTCATAATCGTTATTTACCATTGTATATGATAATTATGAACTCTATGAAAGGGCTTAATGTGCAAAGAAACAAACTTCTCCTTAATGGTTGTAATGAGATGAAAGTTGCATTTTTTTTCATTTTCTGTCACAAGGTAATTAGTCGGAAAGACGATCCTTCTGGTCTGGTGATACCATCAAGTTGCTGTTAAGGTAAAGCTCAAATGTTATATTATTAGCAGCCAGCTTCTCAGACTGAGGTCTCAGACTGATCATTACTTCTCCAATCTGTGCCTTTTGACTCTCAACAGGTTTACTCCCCACCAACCAAGCTGCTGTTGCAAAGCACCTTGGGTGTTCCCAAACTCGCCCGCTGGTAACCCATTACCTAGACATACGGAGACAAACGGCACAAAGGTACGCAAATGTTGATGCAATCAGGTTGCGAAAACATCTCCAGGGCCACTAGTGTCTCCTCCCTCCCTCCTTCCCCACTTCCTTTAATCTCTCCCTCTCTCCTTCAATTATCACAGTGTCACCACAACCAGTGGGAAAGTTTCCTTTTGGTGAATTAAGAGGAAAAGAGCTTTGCAGCAGGTAAGCTGGTGCTCTACTCCGTCACTGTCATAGCGGTGGCTCTGACAAAACTGTTTGCATACCTGCTTAAGTATTACAGAAATTAACACCTCCCTTGCAGGTACATGTAATCAAGGGGGTGACAGGAGACAATTAATTAGGTCCATCTGCATCACTGCCTTTACATAATTAATGGGGCTCATTACTGAAGCACTAGTATGATGTGGAGCTTGCTACTACACTCGTAGCTCAGAGCATGATAGTACGAGAAATCTCGTAGAGTGAAGATTTTCCCTTGTGCCATTTTGCATAAACTCTGCTATTATTGACTAATCTTCAACGTCAACTGTGACTTCCAAACAGAATCTGTCAACTTTTGATTGGCAATGATCTGTTGTGTACATCGCTATGTCAGCTTTTAAGCAGACAGAAATGATCTTAGGGTAACATGAATGCAAAGACGTAAACTTTACTTTGATTGCATTCTAGGACAGGTCTCAAGTAACAAACAGATCACGGCGTCATTACCTTCATTCAGAAGTAACAAAACCATAATCTGCAAACAAATTCCCATGTGTCTGAAGCAAAAATAGAACAACAGCGTACCAGGAAGTGTAAAACATGTGATGTCTGCTGTACATGTAAACACCAGTGTGGTACAAAACATGTGATGTAAATCTTTAGGAATTTCACTTCTGAAAAATAACATAATTGGTAGGTGAGCTTCATCCCCCTCCTCTCTCAGCTGCTATGCACAACACTTGGGGCTAACGATCTTTGACGGAAACTCATTCTTTTTCCTTCCTTCCTGTGATCAAATTAACAGGTAGATAGGTCCTTGACTCATTCAGCTTCTTTGCTTAGCCAGTTAGCTCGAGTGCTGACGTCCTAACCTGAGAGTGATATTTAAACCTTGAAGCAACTCAAATGATCATATGGCATGGAGAAATCTATAATATAAAATTAATTGGTGAGAAAGTAAAAATTAGATTATGTTTTATGACTGCCTTGTGAAAATTACAAGTTTGATAATAATAGGCCATTTGCAGGTTGGTTATTGAATGTGGATTCTTTTTTTATTGTTTCAGCGCTGGAGGGAGAAACAGCATTGCTGAGATTTTTCTAAGTTGTGAGTTACAGCTCAGCACACTCATAAAACTAGTTTTAATCAAATTCATTATAATTATTTAGCATTTTGTTTTGTTTATATGTAATTTCTTCCACTAGAGGTCTCTCGATCAAAACAATGAAAACAAAAGATGAAGTTTGATGATGTGACGAGGGGAGGGATCATGGGACCAATAACTATAGACACCGTAATGCATTAAATTCCCATTGTGTTGTTACTTCCTTTCTCACTCTCTGAGTGGTCTTACTTTTGAAGTTAGAAACAGGCAACAAAATGAAACACACCATCATCTTGATAAAACTACAGATTTCTCTGAACTTCTCTTTGAACATTGTTGGAAAAAACAGGAAAAATTTAAGTACACAGCTCATCAAAATAAATAAGAAAAATACTGTCGATTTTAGACGTGCAAATGTTAGATATGATACCTTTCAATTTAGTGTTGGTTTTTTTTTATGTTCCTACCAAGTATAAACAGCAGTGAAGTCACTTTAATATGATATTGGGAGACATTCAAATGCTCTAAGCACTGCAAATAAATTTGCTCCATTAATTCCAAATTTTATATCCTATTCTCTAATGTAAGTCTTTCATAAATCTTCAATGTGTTTGTGTCCCAGTAGCCTGCTTTTCCATTATACTTGAAGCTGCAGGTGATACGACAACTGATGGCAGTAAAGGTACAAGAGACCTTGAAGTTCCAGGCATAAAGTGAGTTGGTTGGTCAAGCACAGTGCAAACTGGCTGACAGATTTCTAGCTTGCTTCTATTAAAGGTTTTTCTGACTGATGCACAGTCAAGCAACAAATTGCTACCTGTGATCCAATGCAGCTTAAACACCAGGGTGTTACAGATGAGGTATTAAAATTGCTGCTGCAACGCTACATTAAATTAACCTTAAAAGACTCACTTGTGATTCTCCAGATGATTTTCTGTTTTTAGCTCCTCTGGCTGGCACCTGACATACGACTGGTGACAAATTAAGCTAAAAACAAATACGAGGTATTTGCAGTTCCTGTTTGCCCCAGATCTGATTAGTTGAAAATGTCATACTTTATCCATTTAAGAGTGTACTGCTGAACAACTTTCTAAAATTGGCTCTATATCAGACTGCTGCTGTTCCTGTGAGTGCCTTGTTTTCCTTCTCCTCATCCCTCCGTTCTCTCACTCAGCTAATGAAGGCCTCGTGGCCCACTGTTATTAAAATTACGCCCTTGCCTCTGATATTAATTGGGTCCGTAATAAGGAATGCGTCGGATTCATTATTTAATTGCAAGGGCACATTTGGAATACAGTTTCTGAAATGTATTTTTAATGAAAAACACTACATCCTGACCTAATCATATCAACCTTATTCTATCTAATTAAGGATGCAAAAAATCATTAGAGTTGCAAAATATTAGTTTCAGCTCTGTCGGGCTGCTCCTTTGCTCGCCTTCATGAATATATTTTTTTTCCTGTCTATGATAAATAGTTAATGAGGTAAAAATGACAAAAATTTGCATGTAGGCAAATTAGTCTAATAGGGATATGTCTTTGCTGAGTTAGGAAAGTGACCCTTTTCACAGGAGAAATTGTTACAATAATTATGAAGTAATGGCAAGGCCCATCTTATTTTGATGAAAAATGGCCGGCTTGAATTATGTAAAAATCATAAAATGCAATAACCCTCAATTTTCATCATGCCGGAGAATGTGTTAACGTGTTAGCATTTTATCAGTTTAATAACGCCAAATTAGGGACAATATGAAGTATGCTGTAATTGTTGCTGTGGAGGGAGATATGCGGTAATGCAAGGATGATTTAGCAGTGCCACCACAGCAAGAGGCCATCAACAGCTAAATGAAGCATTTGCTTAATCACAAACTTTTGGGGGTGTAATTTCCTTCAAAGTCTCTGAACATTGGGAGGTTCAATTTTCTCCCAATAAACAGGTCCATCACCATCCCATTAGCAGCAGTGTAGTCACCTCTCAGAGCCAGGGCTGCAGTTCATTAAGACTTTGAGACAGGACAACGAAACAATAGGACTTGGAAAAAGCAGCAGTTTAACACTTATGAACGTAGTAACACATATTTTTTTTGTCTTTTAAGTTTAATATTACATTGTAAGAATGATTCAAGTGAGAGAAACGTTTCCTTTTCAAGCATCTACTGCATAAACAATGTTTGTAATTTGTCATTTTTATGAGCTTGGTTTTGAAGACTGTCGCTCAAGAGCACAGGAAGTGAGATCACCTTCTGATCCTCCAGTCAAACAATTGTTTCTGTTCCAGCATTATTAAGATTCTCATGATGGCACGTAATGCTCATCAAAGCTTGTGGCACAGTAGATCAACTCTGTTCGACACTGACTTATATCTAGTAGACACCAGTTGATTAACTTCAACCACTATTACCATTTGTGTGACAAATTCCAAGAAAAACAGAGTTGTATTTATCAATAGTAATCATGTATCATCAATTGAAACACTTTACTTCACAATTGAACTTCACAACTTTAATTGTGATGGTCACAATATTGATAGCGCTCATTCAAATGCTGGAAAGTAGACCTTCAAAGGGTAGTTGATCTTTGTGACTAAACTGATTGCAATCACCAAAATTTTAATGACCTTGACCTTCTGCAAAACATGATTTGAACCAGTAGAGAAAGTTTTACCCCGCTGTAAAATAGAGTGGTGCATAATTTCTTAACAGCAAGTCCATCTTTCAGCACAAACAGCGAATCGACTGTAGTTTCTGGTTCCATTTTACCCTTTACAGCCACATGAACTTGTGCACGCAAAGAGCAAGGGAGTTAATGAACACGGAGAACACCGAGCGATGTGTGCCACTAACAAATCCTAGAGAATAAATTAAAGGGGGCTGCAGTTTGATCGCTGTGTTCCATTTCCCTTATCTCAACAAGTCACATTTTCAATCACTATGCAAAGATTTTACATCGGGTGCAGGCTCGATGCTAATACACTGCCCTTCCCTGTGTCATCACCATCGACCTACGCTGGGCTGTCAAACGCGAGACAGCCTCTGCCCGGCTGTAGTAATTTCATGGGGACACACACATTTATGCAAACTGGAACCCTGAATTCCCCATCACACCAGGTTGTCCACATTAAGAGAATGCCCAGTGTAGCATATGCTTATGCACCCCAGTACGTGTGTTGATTGAGCAGTCTTTCTTTAATGAAATATCTTCGGAAATTGGTTTCCACAGACTAATCAGGCAGCCCGCTAGCCGAGTTTCTGTTTTGGTAATTATCTTGTACTAATTAGAATGAAGCTAAAGACCTCTGAGATGAATTCTCAGCTTTCTGAAATGTAACTAAAGAAAATGTAATGATATAAAATGAGCCTATTCTATACATCCTTTCGGACGTAATATCTTCTTATAAGTGACCAGACTGAATGTGGTTTTCATTAGCAGTGTGATACCATCATGGCTGCCATTAAATCTTCCTTTCAGTATCAATCTCATCCTTCCTGAGCCAGTCGCACGGCAGAAACCTCCCAGAGTTACAAGCAAACAACTGTCAGTCCTGACCTATACACAGACCAATCTAATGGTTTAGTATCAATGACCTTTTGTCTCATTCACTTGTTAAGAAAACATCCATTAGCCCAATTAATCTCTAAGGGTTTTAGGAGAAGAGCTTTGTCTGGACAGACATGAGAGGCCACTGTGTGAAGCGGTTACCTTCCGCCTCTCCCCACTGAAGCCTCTCCACTGCTCTGCCTTCTTCACAATGTAGCTCAGCTCCTGATTGGACAGCTCCAGGTCTTGAGGCAGGAAATACGTCCCCTCTTTGGCTGTGAGCCGCTGAAAGACGTCCAGCATGCGGCCATCGTTGTGGAATCTGGAAGGTGTGGTGTGAGAGAAGAAGTGAAGAGGGGGAGGTGGTTGCAGGAGTGACGCCATACTAAATTACTGTCTCTGCTCTGTAAAGGTCACGCAGGGTCAAATGTCAAAAAAAGGCAAAACATGCATCTTCTCCTAGTGTCAAAGGTGATAACTGCGAATAAATAGCTGCGTGGCTACCTCTATGCCAAACGGCATCATGTCCTCCTTTTTACTTTCATATTGGCTCACTTTAATGGAACAGGTCAAATCACAATGATCCTAGTCTCGCATAGCCAGCTTTCAGAAAGGTCTGGTTGCATTATTATTCTGCTATGAGGATAAAACAAAACAAAACAAAACAAAATAAAATAAAAAAAATTTTTGGCTTACATGTATTTCTTTACAAGTCACAAATGTCTTGGACAGCGCTCGACCCAGAATGCAACGACAGGGATCCTATAAGCATGCAGACAGTAACAGGGGAGCTGAAAGCCAAGTGAGATAGTCGCACAATGGCAGGCTTTTACCCACAGTGTACATCCAGTGAGTCAGCCTACAATGATCCCAACTTGCTGGAAGACCACATGAACCTTCTATTGATTACACAAAGCATGTTTGCAGTGTAAGTATAATACATCAATTCAAACACAATGAAAGAGCAAAAGGAATCAAACAAATTGGCCTGTGAGTGGGAAGCCCTTTGTTAACACAAGCTGACTGTTGGGATGTCTGTATTTGGCTGTGTGTCTGCGTGGTTGTACTTCTGTTAATGTGTGGGAGTCAGATCCTGGGATACTCTTCAGTGTTAATGCTGAGCTTCAAAGATGGCAGATGCAACGGACGTGCTGGTTGCAGATGTGTCTGGAGAGCCTGGCCTGAGTCACAAGAAAGCGTTCGGCACAGCACAAGGCATATTGATTCCTACCTCCAGATGAGCGCACATCACCAAAGTGTTATTTTTCTTTTGCCACACAAGGGTGCATGCAGCCAACCCCTAAAAAGAATCACCATGTCTGTAAACAAATGCCTTGGCTGACCATCAAAACCACAAGACCTTGTGCCCTTCCATGGAGATTCTAGTCTGTCAGAGGGTAATCAACTCTCAAATAAAACCAACAACAAGGAGACCGGGATTTACACAAGAAGCTGGTACAGAGCTTTGAACTCAGCATCATTCCCCATCGCTCTTGGGAGAGGGATGTTTGTAGAATCTTGACCTCAGACACAGGAATAGCATGCATTCACTTTTAATCCTACACTTGAATTGCGCTTCTCATTCATTTATGCGCTCTCTCTCTTGGCGGAATTCACCATCTTTGTATTTTTGTGCTTCAAAACTGTCTCATTTCCTTCGTGTCAGAATGTTTTGAATGTGAGAATGTGTTACTTATGACTGGGATATGACCTGGAAGATGAGGCTCTCATTGGCTCTTCTTCAGTAAAGGGGTCACCTTAAGGACGTGTGTGAATACATTTCAACAGAATATTCATGACAACATGACCATGGTGGATAAAAAGGGGACAGTATTTTGTAGAAAACCTCTTAATTCAAGCTGAATTCAAATTGAATTTCAAGAATTATGTAATGTTTTCCATCTTTGATTAATGACTGACTTGGCCGTAGAGTATCAACATAATCACGTAGGGGAATGCAAACTACTTTTTTTTTTTTTTTTTAAGTGTTGAACCTTTTAATCATATGGGTGTAAGTACAGCACTATCAACATAACATCACATTTTTGGCATTTATGAAGTTTCAAGGAGAATAGAGGTGTAAAACACATCACTAATGTGTATTCTTGCAGCCAGTGAATAAAGGCTGCCTAAAATGTAATTAAAAAAGGATAACAGTCCATTCTATCTATACATATAGCCCGAGGCATTTTTTTAGAAATAGGTCACGCTCTGTGTCAGAGCCCCTTCCTTGCAGCCAATAGGAAACTGTAACCCATAAAATTATCAGCCTTGCTTCAGCCTCGTGGCCTACATTCAATACAAACCCGTGTGGCGGCTGAGTGGCAGAAGTCATTATTCCCGGCTGCTGTTTTAATATTGTCCATTTAGCTGGAGCCCGATAAGCGTCCCGCTTACTGAAATTAGATGGCACCCTCTCCTCTGCCGCCAATCTCAAACTGATTAATTCAATAAGGGTTTTCTTACATTTTGAGCCGTTAATGGAATTTGGTCTTATATGAGGGTGGGAGAACACACCTTGGATGAATACTGAGTTACATTATTCAGTAATTTATCACCCGCCCTTCCACTTTTTTACTTCATGCTACAAAAAATGATGTCCCTCTATTATTTAAAAAGTGTAATAGTCATCTTTTAAGCTGGGACATTTGAAGCAGTGGCTCTACAGTGTACATTTAAGTCCATCGTCAAATTGTCTCCTGTGATTTTCTAAAAGTGGGGGAAAAAGTGAGCTGTGACAGACTCACACTTGTTTGGTTTTACTCATTCAGACTCTCCGAACAGGAAACGTCTAACAGCACCGTAGAGAAAATAAAGGCTTAGCTGAAACATTTCTTAAAACGATGTAGGTGTTAGAAGATAATGTAAGTCCTGGCAAATGAATGCTTCAGCATCAATCTGCAAGACATGAGTGAAACATGGAGTGTCAAGATGGAGTGTGTGTGCGTTCACCAAGGTCAAAGATTAAAAATCGTTTAATCGACATTTAACAACACAAGGCTGTTAAATCAAACAGTTGCAGAACTCATATGCTACTATAAACCAAAATGAAATTATGTGAAATGTGTATATAATTTATAAATGAATGAAAATTTAAAATAAAAATAAAAACTTATTGTATTATCTAAGCGCTAAGGATAGGTTGAGCAATCTCACAGCTTTAACAGTATTTACTGAAGGTATGATTTACTGATGACATTCTGGTGAGATGCGGCAAGTTCTACGGCCTATTTAGTTTAAAAATCACCAGCTACAATAAAAATA
>JAPQLA010000013.1:14300312-14319945 GCA_029822935.1 Naso vlamingii | reverse complement strand
GTGTGTCAGTGCAATTATTGATCACATATGCTCTGGTTCTAAACTGGTTAAAATGGGTGATGATGTCATCATGCTCATATACACCAAAATGTTACCTTGTGCATAAAATCCCGCCCACACCGACATCTACAACCCGTCAACTATATTATTAAAACTGCCTGTCACTGATGTTTATCTAAAAGTTCATATTTATTTGCACAGGGCACAATGCATTAGAGCATGTTTGTGCTGCGGTGCATTAGCTGACATGTATCTGCATGTAAAAACTTTACTGTTAAATTTGTCTGGGAGTTGTTTGTTGACTTTTGCCATCTTTTTTAGATATTTGTATCAGGCAGGGAAAAAAGTGATTACAGATGAAAAGAAAAGGGCGTGAGGAAAGTGTCACCTCTGGCCTAGCTCTCGTCCTCTCTCTTTCTCTGTCACACACACACACATAAACACACATGATCCCTCATGCACGAATCACACGCAATCACTCACATGCTCTCACATAAAGTTCCTGTCATTTTTTTTTTCTATCTGAACCCCACCCCCTTGCTTTCTCTTACGTGTCTGTGGGAAACATATTCATTTGACCCCGACCACCAATGGGACCGCAGTCAGCTCTGACTGACACCCACATCACGGCAGATTAACCAATCATATTGCAACGTTAGCTTGTCAGGCAGCTGACAGCTCCGATTTCCATAAAGGAAGCGGCACGCTGATTGTGTATGTGCGTGTCTGCGAGATCCGAAGTGACCCAGGGCGCGTCTGGCTGCAGAAAACCCTAACATGTGCACTCGGGCCGAGGTAGCCAGGGGCCTCTCTTTCACACATGCATGCACGCACTTGCACGTGCACGCACCCACACACACGGACACATTCCTGCACCCTCAGCACAGGAAAGAGCCCTGGAAAGCACTAGAGACCCAGGGGTGAACAGCACTGCCATCTCCACCCACCTCTCCTACCAGCATTACATCAGAATTGATTGACCCTTGCACTTCGTTGTGATTCGGAGCTGCAGTATGGAGGGGATTGACAGCCTGGAACTCGCTGTTATTTCAGGTGTTTTTCTGTCTGTTACTGCAGGCCGATTTCTCTTTCTCTCCATGAAAGTGCCTCTTTAGCAAAGGAATGACACTGCAGGGTGCATGTTATGAATGTTTTATGCACGTGATCCTGTGTAATTAGCCCCATATTCCAATGAAGATGAGTAGCCTTAAAGAATATAACTGTAGACTTTACAGCTAATCTTACACTTCAGCATGCACACACAGTCAAACAGATGGAGGGCACAGAAAGATAGAGACAGAGCGACACAGTGAGTGACTGCTCTGATAGGCTCGGTTGGGGGAAACGGGCGGAGAGGATTGTTGGTCCCCAACGAGGCGAGCTGACTGGGGGAAATTAGGTCAGTGTGTTCCCTCTGACTCCACAACAAGAACAGGCTGTGCACATGTGCGTGTGTGCGTGTGTGTTTTGCTGGTGCACCTACAGTGCCAAACTGCACCGTACTGTGCAGGTCTGTGCATGTGCATTTGTGTGCCTGCCTCATATTGACATGTAGGTGAAAGTGCTACCAAAGGTCAGGCCTGATTTAAATAGAGCTGAAGATCATTTCATTTTTTTCCCCAAGTTCAATCTAGACACGTGTTTGATAACTAGCTCTAAATCTAAACGCTAAAACTGTATTTATTTTGACTCTTCACTCAACTAATTGAAACAGAAAACTAGGATGTAACTAATCATAACATCATAACCAGTAACAAAATAGTTCTGAATGTGAAAAAGCGAAAAAGGTTAAGTGACATTTATCCCCAAATGGCCATACAGTCTTTTGGAATAAAAGCTTTGGGGACAGATGGAGTCAGTTCTGCAGTCATTTGGCCTCCGGAGGATGTGGATGCTCTTCAGTTCTACCTCCCACCCAGCTTTGTCTTCACTCTGTCTCCCTCTCTCTTCATGTCTCCTGATCAGGACAAGTCACACATATTATAATTGATATGAGATTTAGGGGGTATATTTCGATGTAATTAGAATCTTGATAATTGGACTAATTAGATCTAATTGCTATGTGAGAATGACTTTGATTAAAACAGGTTTCTCTTCTCAAAAGCAGAGTAGGAAAAAAAAAAGTTATGTGACACAAAACTAAAGTTAATTGTCAATAACAAAGGATGCCTGAAAATCAAAATATGTATGAGGACAAATAAGCAGGATTTCTTAAACAACTAAATATTTTTTTCAAAATAATAATTCTTTTTATTTGTTAGGATATAAGTGATATTTAAAAATGTGTGTTGAGGTTTGTAAACCTACAAGCTAGCAGCAGTAACTTATTGTGTTGAGCCACTTTGTGTAAAGTACCGCTAAAGTCACCTCTAAGGTGTAAAATGGATTCATTCTGAGTATGTTTACCTTTTCTAGAAGTTGTTACTGCACCATCAGAAAGCATTAAATTGGCCCTATCGAATTACAACGGCCGTATTGAATCAGGTGCTTTGATTTTGCTCTGTGCTATTCTGTGAGGAAAAAAAAAAGGTGGTTAAGATTACACTTGCACACATCAAATAAGCTGGAAGGTCGGCACGACTCTTTCATGCATGTTCAAACAGATAGCAGCAGCACAGGAACTCAAAAAAAAAGAAAGAAAGAAAGAAGAAGAAGAATCGTTCCTGGCTTGTTTTCATAGTCTTTTTCATTTGCAAACGAATTGACTTGCAACTGTCAATACTTGCAGAGTAAAAAGTGCACTGTTTTGTCTTTGAAATTGTAATTTATGGTTTAGGGTTATTATGATTCCATACACAATGTCAGCTTTTTTTTTTCTTTTGCCAGAGTTCAGATATGCTTTTGAGGTTATCAGCCAGGAACTTTAAATGATTTTTTTAAAAAGTGCATAATCAACTACCTAACTCCATAAAAAAGAAGAGATACTGGAATCACAAAATTGCACTTTAACTTTAAATATTAAATTGCATTTATGCACAAAATCATACATAACAAAGATACCTAAACAGCTCCTAGATGTATTTCAAAGGCTAGTTGCTAGTTCATTATTTTACATTATGCAACTTCAATGTAATTAAAAACTTGATGTCATTAGATATAATTATATAAACAGTTAGATACCATTCCTGTTGCAATAATATTTTATTTCTATGCAGTTCTTTTCTTACCATAAAGTCAGACTTTGAGGTCACACCTGCAGCCACAGCCTGCAGTGTAAATACATGAAATTTGCTTGTGTTATAAGCCTGAACACTGGAGCTCTGTAAGACAGCGATGATGCTTCATCTCAATACACTGCTTCACATTTATTTTACTCTGTGAACAAAGTGCTCCTGCTGTGACTTTCTGAAAATGAATGCATTGCGTGAAAGATTTTGTGTGATTCGCTGCCTATCCGAACTGAATCTCACTGTTTCTAAGTGTTTGCTTAATAATGCATGAGCATCTGATTTGCACATTTGTGTCGGGACGCCCTATAAAAATCTCAATGAGCTCCGTCTCTCGTGGCTCAATAGATGGCAGTAATATCCCTCAATCACTGCAGTATGAATCCTCATCCCACATAAAATACATGTATACACAGACATACTGTATGCAGACACAGTCAAGGCAGATTGTACACATAAACACACACACACACTCCTACGCACATGTACAAAAGCACATAAACACACACACACAGAGATACAAACACAGCTCTCAAAATGCCAGAAGAGATGAGGATGACATCATTACGGCAAATAAAGTGAAAAAAAATCTGCAAACAATCCCTTTCGTCTGCATGTCTGTCAGTCCTCAGGTGATGTGGAGAAGCCCAGAACAAGTCAAACAGCACAGTGGGAGAGATGGATGAGGGTATGACTTTGAGGCTGTGGTGTCTTTAACTTCATTGTGAAAGCCAGCACCGTATCTTTCTAATGCTCTGATTAAGTGAGGGCAAAGAAGCAGCCTTTAGCTCAGAGACACTGTAATGTGTGTGTGTCTGTAAAGATGAAATCAATAGCAGCAGCACCTTCACAGGGCATCAGGGAACCGCCAGGGCTCCAGCTCAATACCATCCGTACCTATAACTGACAGAAATGTCTCATCTCACGCAACCCGGCGACTGCTCAGAGGTAAAAAGCTGCACTATGAATAATCGTGAAAACCATTTAATTGTGTCCCTTTGTGTGCAGCCTGCCTGGGCTCTGTGTTCGTTTTGTGTTCACTCTCCCTCAAGATAGTCCCTGTGTCGTCATTTGTTGGCAGGATACGCTGGTAATCATTTGAATTCCCCCAGTATGTTCAGAAGATGTCAGGGAGTAGTCTCTGATCTTGTTTAATATGTGACCAGCAGCTATAAATTACCAACTCCCAGAAATGAGGAAACATGGGTACTTTTAAATCTCCAGGGAGAGCTCTCTTTCCGTCTCCCTCACACACAGAGACTCCCTCTCTCTTTCTCTCTCTCGCCCCTAGTGTAGTCGTGTGTGCGGCGATCCCCTCCCCTTAATTTAGTTGATGTTCAAATAAAAACAAATACCTGCGACTTTTCTGTTGAAATAAGCAATTTTGCTTTTAGCCTTTCGATGCTCCATGGGCTTACAGTGCTGCACCTTGTTGCTTTTAACGCACTTGGCCGAGGTGTTTGAAATTCTGCGCTTCCTGCTTTGTTTCTATTTCACACATCCCCATTTTCTCATTAAACTCAAATGCTGTAAGCCACAGTGAAGAAACACAAAAACACATTTTTCCAAACCTTCTTTTCTTACATTTTATTGTGCAGAGAAGGAGGAAACAAATAAACCACATAGTGAGATAATTGGTGGAGGTTGAGCAATGTTTGGTTTGGCTACGTATGCACTCTTGTTATAAGCAGATTAGTTTGTGTGCGACTGATTACTGTCTTGAAATGTAAAGTAAAATTAAAACTTTTAAATCACTTTTTTTTTTTTAGATATTTGAGTCAATATCAATGTAACAAATGCAAAAACGTTTAGATGGGGGATACTTGCGTTTTTAAGTAAAATAAATATTAAAGCTCTTATTGAGTGGAATTTCTCTGCTTTTTCACAAAGTTCACACACACAGTGTGATTTTTAGCTTGGCCACATGGCTCACTGACTTTGCCTGTGACTTGTTTATGTTTACAAATTACAATTGAGAGAAGCAAGATTAAAAATATAGCAGATGCAAACTCAATTTAGTCAGGATTCCCCTTAAAAGAGGTGACTACTGTATCTTTATCTGTACAGGAGGTGCACATTTTGTTGTCAGCGTCTGTCTGCTTGATGCCGTGCTCATCACTGTCTGTGAGGCACAGTTGTCACCCACGTTTTTTTCTTCTTTTTTTTTTTTTTTCCACGTTTGAATTTTGCAAGGCTGAGGCGGGATAATGAGTGGTGAGACTTACTGTAGGGAGAATGTATACTCCTCCATCTCCTCCGTGGAGAGGTTCTCCATTGAAGGCTGCATCTTCTGTTTGTCTGCCTGCCGAGGCGGTGCGCTGCTGCCGCTCATGCTGGGGCCGCAGCTATTTGTCTTCTTGATTGGCTTCTTCTGTGAGGAGCAGAAATCGGGGAGAACACATGCGGATGTCATTTGTAATCAAAGCAGGAAACAGGCCTCTGAATTTATCTTGGGGGATGCACACGGTGACAGTGACAGTGTGCGTGGCACTTTGGAGCCTCTCCTATATCTCAACCGCGCCTCAATTGACACGAGACAAGAATGACGGCGAAATCGCGTACGGCACGCCATCATTCAAGCTGAGTTCATTTGGGAAACATGCGTACAGTGACGGTGGTGTTAAATATGTGATATTTGAGCAGCTGGCACTGTTTTTTTCCACACAAGTCATTTACTGTCATCGTCATAAACACAGTCAAATGGAGTTAGGAAGTGGGGTTTTAAATATTTCACCAAGGTACTTGGGAGCAGATATTATTTGTTAAGCCGCCAACATGTTAACGGCTTGCTTTCCCTGGCCCTGTCAGCCCTGCCTGTGTTGCCCTTGGGTGGGCTTAGTGCCTTTCTGCTTGAAGTTGTGAAATACTCACTGATGTATGTTAATGAGATCCACAGTTGGAATAAGCAACCTCTCTCTTTCTTCCACCCCTGTCTCACTCTACCTCTCTCCATTCCTTCTTCTTTTTTTTTTTTAATCTTTTCCTCTCCTCCATCTCTCTCTCTCTCTCTCTCTCTCTCTCTCTCTCTCTCTACCTCCGAGATAAACTAGGCCCAGGAAGTAGTAAATGGGCAGGGCCCCATAAAAGCTCCATCCGTTTTCATAGGGCAATCTTTGCCAAAGCAAGCTTGGATTCCAGAGTGATGATCACAATAAAAAAGGTGGAAAGGAGCGGGAAGGAAAGCAGAGAGAAAAAAAAAATGCAGGAGATATATAAACCGCAATGTTCTCCGGTGTCTCCCCACAATAAATTTAATGCAATACCTTAAGAGTGGATTCCGTATATAGCTGGATTCCTGCCCTGTGGGCAAAGTGGTCGCCTGGAGAAAATTCATTTTAATTAGGCCTGCACTGCAGGTTGAAGGGTTGAAATCTGATCCCTAGCGCTCCCAGGCTGGGGCAGGTTGGAGATCACTCCACTTAATCATTAGACAACTGGGTTCCACACCACGACATTTGACAGAGTTAGCAAGGTTTTAAAGGTAGGGTCATGAGGAGATGAAAAAAAACATGGTCTACAGAGGCTGCGGAGAAATAAAACCTCATATCAACAAACTCATTTATTTAGCAGGTCATCTCTGATTAATGGTGGTCTGAGGAGCCTCTTCTACATCGGTCGAAGGAGGCGAGTAAGAATAAAAGACTTGCAGGGATAGAGGAGAGAGGCAGGAGGGGAGGATGTGTGTACTGTATGTGTGTGACAGACGGAGGCTTGTTCATAGGCTTCTAACTACCTCAACAATAACATCACAACAACAAAAGGCCGCAGCGGAGGCACAATGGCAGGGGCGGACCGGGAGGCAGCAATGCCAGATCAGCACACAGAGTAATTTTGCAATTACCACTTCAAAGTATGGCAGGTAACATGCAGGCTTTGATTAATTTAGCTTAAGTCCTCTGTAGCACAGGAAGAGGCGTGTTTAGAGCGGCTTGGAGAAAAAAAGGGAGGCCTGGCTGGCTTTGCTGATTTCACAGAATTTGAGCTGCTTTGGCTTGTCAAGCAGATCAAAACTGGCTTTGAAGGCTGAAAAATACCTGTTAGTGTGAAATGTATTTTGACAAATCTCAGATAATAAGCAGGGGAGGTGTGTGTAGGGGTGCAGAGAGGGGCGGGAAGGGAAGGGAAGGGGAAAGCAGAGAGGGTGCTCATTTCAAGGGTGGGAACACTTTGCCTTAAATCACAGTGTTACCTTGTAGTGAATCCCACCCTCTGCTTTCTCCCGGCACGGATCACTCTTCTCTCCCGTGTTTCCTGAAATGGCTCCCGAGGAGGAATTCTTCCCTGCATCCCCAAAAAAAGAGAAGTAATGTGCAGTGAGTGTGAAAGAGAAAGAAGGGTTTGTTTTCTTTTGCAAACCACATCTGGCAATCATAGTGAGGATCAAGGGGGGCTGAGTAATATTTATGTTAAGAAATCCAAATGATCAGAAGTTGTTTAAAGTGCTGATGAACTATCCAAAAGCAACAACAGAATCCGTCAAAAATAGACAACTTTCTGAATAAATGAAAATTAAAAGGTTTATATTCACACACTTCACATTCTACAAATTCCTGGTTTTAAAATGAAACTAAAAATAAGAATTAATGTTTAAAAAAAAATGTTTTTGCCATCCACAAAGAAAGGAATTAAAATGCTCTGTGCATTTCTGAACAAACTGCAAGTGTTGCTTTCTTGTTTTTCCACTCTTGGACAGGTAGTGAAGATGTTTTGGTATACCATCAGGAGACTTGCAAAGGCAACAAAGGCAGATTTTACTCTGAGCAGAGAGAAGTAGGAGTGTTAACTCATGGAGCTCCCACAGCACAGTCATCTCTGTCTCCCACAATCTCACAGCTGAACCTTCCCAGCCTCAAAGCTCTAATGTATGCAATTAGAAATGATGAAAAATCGCAAAAGAAATTAAGTTTGGTTGTAATACATTTTTCCCATTCTTCTCTTCGTTGGGAAATTACTTTTGAAGTATTTTTTCATCCTAACCCCCTTTTTTCTCTCCTCTCTCTATCTGTCTCACCCTTTTTCTTTCCTTTTTTTTTGCTGTAATTTAAATGGTAAGCCACCAGATGTGTGTCTCATGCTTGAAGAGTCGGAGATCTGCATTATTTAGCATATTAACATTCACAGAATTTAAAAAAGGGTTCCTGCATTGCCTGGAGGTTGTAATTAAGTAAACCTTAGCTTGATACATGTAAAAATCTCACTATGTAAAACTTTTTCCCCCCCGTGGAACCACTCACATCTATATAATACATATGGAAAGCTCTGCGATGATATAATTTTTCTCTTGCTGCGGGATTAAATATATCAGTAATAATAACTTAAAAATAGGCAACGCTTCAGAAATCCTTCTGACAGCTAAAATGTACTTAAATGGCAGGAAGAGTCTGCTCACTGCTATTTTAAAGGGAGTTGGAAATCTGATTTCATCCTAACACAGATGTGGTTTTTAATTACCAGCGCTTTGCTGGTAAGCACTCGGAGCGCCTTCAGTTACAAGGTAATAAGGTTATATTTGTTCTATTCTGGGGATAAAATAATTTATTATTTTTCTACATTTTCATGATATTACATAACTATACACCCATTTTTGTGTCAGTGTAAGATTCCAATAATCTCACATCAGTCAAAAAGCATGTGTACATTGTTTGAACATATTTTAATGTGCGGACCTGAGGACGTAATATTTTTACACACCCTGAAAGAACATGAAAAAGAAAAAAAAAAAAGACTCATGAATAAATGTCAGAAACAGAAAAGCAATTAGAAAGTGAGGGTAGATTGATCGCATTAAGAGGCAGAAAGTCAGAGACAATCTTAAATATATACATTTTAGAATAGTTTTGCATTTTTTTATTGTATTTATGCATAGAGGAAAATTACAGTACATTCTGTATTTATGCATTTTTAATAATCAACTATTTTTTCCATTTAAGGTGACATACATTGTTTTAATACCTTAATGATAATATTCTAAAAAGAAGTGCACTTGGGCAAATATTACATTTTAGCAAAGTGTCTGCGTGTGCGTTTGTGTGTGTGTGTGTATGTGTGCTACTGTGCAGACAGAGCAGAGCAGCCCATGGCAGGCTGCGAGTACACACACACACCTACACACACACATACACACCTCAACCCCTATTAGCAAACAACAACTGCAACCTGGACTCACAGACTTGGACCACCGTGGATTAGGATGCCTTTTTAGACTGCAGACCACAAACACACACACAAACACACACAAACATGACTCATTACACAAGGCCCCGCTTGCTAATGCGCAGACGCTGTGGAACCAGAATGAGCGCGGAGGCAGCATCGACAGCTTCGACATCATCGACAGCTTCGACAGCTGAGGGCTACGTCTGTGAACTCAGAGCGCTGGAGCTGCCACAACTCCAGCCTCTCCGGGCACTCAAGGCCAACAACAAACTCCTTGTTATCCCCCTGCGCTCTGAGCAGTGTTAAGACCAGCAAACACACATACACACACGCTCATCCAGTGCGTACACTGCATTGACGCACCCACACACAGAAAAGCATACAAACAAAGATATTAATATGTAGACACTTGCATACATGCACAAACATTTTCCAGGGTAGAAATACAAATGAGTGTACCTCACAACCGCATAACTCAACACACTTCTTTGCTCTCTTGCTTACACACAAAAACAGGCCAAGGAAAGAGTAAAGCCTGAGGGCCGTAACACTGTCGAGACCCCATCACTGTGTTACCGGTAAGATGCAACCAGGCTGAGATGGCGGTTCTTGCTCACCTAGGCCCCTAATTGCCTGATGACTGGTCCAAAGTTACAGAGGGATCGAAGGTCAGTGACTCACGGATTACCCTCGAGTCCATGTCAGGATTTGTGTTAAGGTTGCTATGATACTGCAAGGATTTGGTGTCGCTTCACAGAAGAGTTTATTTTCTTGTAATACATTGCATTTTAATGGCAATAACTGACACATAGTGCATACTAATATGTGCATATTTGTATGCAGTTTTGAGACTTTTTCACTCTCACTGGTGAAGTCTCTCTTGAAAGTCAAATCTGCCTTTATCGTGTTTACTGAACCAAACATAGGCTGCGGTTGTCTTATCACACAATATGGGGATTTTCAGTGCATTTTCGGGAAAGATACTGTCACCTTTGGGTGTGATTGTCCCAGCGCGCTCTGAATTTGTCCCCCATGCGCTGTCCTCTGGGCTTCTCTTTTTTTTTTTTTTTTTCTACAACCACTGTAAGGGTTTACACGTGTGTCTCTGTAAACAGGCTTCAAAGGTTGAATCCATCCATTCAAATCCGGACATTGTTGAATTAATCGGCGGGGATGCAGAGTGCGACTGATTGAGAGGATATGATGTAACATTGCGGTTTGAGACTCTGATGACTGGGACCGGCCTGGAGGGGAGCACATCCTGAAAGTGCAGGGCAGCGCTCCAAAGACGACATTAGATGAGGAATCCTCAAAATCACCATGGGTGCTTAAGGGGATGAATACTACGATGCATTTGTAAAAAAAAAAAAAAAAAAAATTTAAAAGCCAGAGAAATGAAGCGGTGATACAGTTATAGCAGAATCATCTGCTTGCTCGTAGTGATCTACTAAAGGCGATCATGAAACAAGACGCTAATCTAATTAGTCATTTGGGTTCAAACAAACCCAATGTGACTGGATCATTCAGTTAATGCTAAAGGTCACTTAACCCAATGTGCCTCTAGCTTATCTCTACGTTAAAAAGCCAAATACACTCCATCATGCTTGGACGAGTCAACTGAGGTAAATTTGAGTCATCATCATCATCCAATAGCAAGAATATCTGATACGCAAAAAACATCCTCGACCACACCATAGCACTTACAGTAGTGTTCTGATTTTTCGATTGAAACTTGTCAGCGATATTATCATGGATTGGGATGTCAGGTTCTGCTCTGTAATAGACACCTCGCCGCGCACTGTGATTAATTAACTTAAGGCCTCAGGAATACAAACTTCCAGACTCACTGTCAAGCTCTGCTGCGTGTACGTCACTGCAGTGACAAGAGGTCTCCATATACTTGTCCTGATTCTGAGACAAATGGGTAATGAGGAAAATCCTGGCGTCACACGCGCAGAGAAGGGGAGCTCCACGCAGCACACATCAGAAACAGAGAGGCATGAAATGGGAAGGAAATGTCTAAAACCCCTTGACTTGACAGAGGGCTGAGGAACAGGGGATAATTTGTTCTTCTTCTCCGCGCTGAATTAGATTTCCATTTTTGGCTGGGTTAAAGTTGTCCATCCAATCGTTCCCTTCAACCTTGACGTAATCTCCCCATCTGAATGCCATAATTCGCTCCAGAGGTGATGCAAAAGGAACAGATCTGTATGCAAATGAGGCGCAAACGTCAGGTCGGCTTAGGGAACGGCGTGGATGAGGTGTTGTGCAGGACACCTTTTGATCCGTTATTTCACTTACGGATCAGGTTCACTTCCCAGGCAACCTCCTCACCTGACTGCGAGAATGTGTGTGTGCCAGAGTACGAAGCCATGTGTGTTGAAGAGACCTGGTACCTTATGCCTTGCGTGGCAGAACATAAATCTCCCATAGTGAGTTCCTCCCTCCCTCCCTCTCTCTCTCTCTCCCTCTCTCTGGAAAGGCAGTCAGTTCGTTGGGGACACTTCCCTTGTGGGCGTTAGGATCTCTGTGGGGGGTCACAGGTCAGTCGGCGGAGGAAGCGACAAGCTGTGAAATGTAAAAGACCAATTTCTTCCACATGTTTCAGTGCTGGGAGAACACTGCCAAGCTGTCAGCCGGCATCACGTTTAAAATGGGCCAGGGTGCTACCCAGCAGACCTGTCACAACTCATTTGTAATTAAAAAGCCTGTGTGATGTTTAAAGCAGAGCACCCCAGAAACTTTTGAGGACTGTTAAATAAAGATGAGCTGTGCGTGCAAAAAAAAAAAAAAAGGGAGAAGAAAAAAAGGGTATGTATTAATAACAAAGAAGCTAGCCAGTCGCCTTTGTAGTAGATCAATACCAAATGAGACTGTACTTGATTCCTGTCTATAGTCAAGATATTGGATTACTTGGAAGTAGGTGGGAAAAAGAAAAGGATGTTTTTAAAAAAGAGGAAGTGGATCCTTATTAGTATTAACAGAAGTTCTTAGCTGCTTCTGGATATAGTTACAATCCTGATATGACCATGCCTGGACCACCAGATGAGCAGAACCGCCATATCAAAATAGTTAATCAGTACGTTTGATGGACACACTTAATACGGGATCACACTGGAGCTCATTCCAGCATCCGATGAAAGAACAGCAAGAAAGCATCGGCCCAATACAGGATGAAAATATGGAAACATAATCACATTCACACCTGGGAATGTAACTCTCAACTCAATCTGACTTGCAAGTCTTCAGACTGTAGGAGGAAACCAGATCATCACAGGAAAATCATACAAATGCGAGGGGGAGCATGCATGTTTCACAAAGAAAGACCCTTCTTTATGTGAAGTAACACTAACCACTGACCAGTTATACAGGCGCTACCACAGTTCACTAGTGTGTCTGAAGTTATTACATTTAGTATTCACATGCATCTGGAAATTTTGGGATAAAAAATAAAAAATGAAGGAAATGGAATAACATTTGAAACTTCTATCAAGAGGATAATAATTTAGTAAATACTAGGGGATAAACTGCAAGGCTATTGCATGCTAGCTGACATACAAAGTCTGCAAATATAAAAAAATAATTCTAATAAAAATGTGTATATATATAAATCAGACTCTGAGGCTGCTAATATTTTTGAATGCACTATCTCGACGTCTAAATGGCCCAAAATTTAAATGGAAAAAAAAAAACAACAACAACAAAAATGTTGTGATTCGCCACCAAAATATTACTATTTCCGATATGAGAAGAATAAAAAATATAGGATGAAAATAAAAATATAAATTTAATGATATAATTCAGCATGCAGTCATTTCAGCAGTTTGTCCAAAGCTTCCCATGCCTTGGCACCAAGTGTGTTTACTTATTTAAATGGAGATATTATCTATAAGCCTTGTGTGAATTGTTACAAGTCTATCAGTGTTGGGCTTCCTGCTCTAACATTTGCCTGAGCTAACACTAATGCTACAGTGTATCTGTTGGGTTTTTGCATAAAATCTAACTGAGACAACAATTTTTGTTTGTTATAACTTTGGTCTGTCAAGCTTGGCCCACTGTTTCCACCCAACCCTACCCTCCAGCAATTCACCTTAGTGGGAACTGCAGTGAGTGAGGCCTGCCATTCTTCTCGTCCCAAGGCTTGTGACATTAGGGTGACATTTTCTCCCCACTGTGGCATAGTTGGGGGTTTTAACATCGAACCCCTACCTGGCAGAGACGACGAAGAGCAAGCGGAATCGGCTGACAGGTGGAGAGGAGACCCCCGGTGAGAATGTACCACAGCGGGCTCTGCTGCTCTGCTGCTGGGGCCTGCGTGCAGCTGATGTCGGGGGTATGACTGGGACTGGGGCTGGCTGAGCTGAGGACGGAGCTGGACCTGTGTTGGGGGCCGGGCTTGGATTGGCAGTTGGCCTTGTGGTTGCTCATGGTGGACCTCAGACTGTTGCATGACATACGGGTTAGGAGGGGGTATCGATTGGGTGATGCAGCGCTCTGGCTCACCAGTCAGTCCAGGAGGGAGCCTCTTTACCTACAGCATCACAAACAGGAGGAAGGTCATTTTGTCTGTGTGTGCAAGAAAACTAAATATGGGTTCAAGGCACATTTATATAACCTCTTCATGCTAATGTCATCTGCAGTTTTGTTTCATATCATTCTATTGCATCACCATTAGGAAAACAGCACGTTTGTGTAATTACACTTCAGGTGTTAGTGATTAAAAACACAAATAGAAAACTATTAGTTTTTGTCATACTGTGCCATAATGACATAAAATAATTCAATTAAGGCTGTAAATGTAAACAGTGTGAATATTGTGCATCCCGCTGTGTTTTACATCCGCAAAGATGTCCAAAAATATAGTTATTTACATCCCTCTATAATAAAAAGCAACAGTAATAATAGTGCACTAATACAAACAACATGTCACAGTCAAAGGGACATATAAAGAGACAAACCCAAAACAGAGAGCTTTGTTCTGGCTTTTAATTCAATTAAGATGTTTACTAATCTAATCAATGCATCAGCTCAAATGCATCCGGAATTGCTGGGTAAAGATGTGGTTCTTGTTTGCTCTCTGGGGCCAATTTTCAACTGCTCTGCAAAAGCTTTTTGTCATTGAGAATCAAAAAAAAAAAGTCCCCCATCCGAGGTCCACCATCCAGCTTTCCAAATAATAGAGGAGTGTCAGAGGGAAGAAAAGATAAAGGCATATGATTTAATATTCTAAACCGTATCTCATACCTGTAGACAATTATGAATGAATCTTCAAAAGGAACTTGCATGCACATGCTTCCTAACCGCACATACACAAACACACGCACACACACACACACCTGGAAGTACAGGTTGCACAGCCAGTGATCGAGATCAGAGGAGATTAGGGCTTCAATTTTTTTAAACTGGTCCAGTCGTGTGTTCGGCTCCCCCCTGAGCAGAGGGGTTTTGAACCTGGGTCAATGAAACATAAGCGTAATAATCACTGTGCATGAGACGAATGATGCATGATGATACATGAACATGTTACTCAACGTGTTGGACGTTTTCCAAACTTCAGGTGTTCAGTCTGATAATTAATTCTAGTTTCATAGAACTTGATGTGCTAAAAAAAGGAAAAAAAAGCTCTAGTTTGTCCATCCAAAATACTTATTTAGATATTTCCACAGATTTTTACTGACTCCTTGAGATCCAACAAGTATCTTCACACACCTGCCCTGGGCGTGTCCGAAGCTAGGCCCACAAACAGGAAATGCCCCCCAGGCCAGCACAGAGCTGATGTGGCTGCTGTGCCCGGGCAATGCGATCAGTTGGAATACCAGGACCATAGAGGGGATGACCTCACGGGCTGCAGGTAGGATCTGCAGACACAGAAGAAGACGCAAGGTCACCCCTCCGTTCCACTCAGGTGAACACACACGCCTGCAGGCACATACACTACACACATAATATACACACAAATGCAGTCCCATCGACACAGACTTGCTCGCAACCACGGAGCCAATGACAAACAGACACACAGAGGGTAACAAACAGGGCAGGAGCCCCCAGGGAGCCACTTAATCCACATCCTAGACTTGACTCCTCCTTTAACTTATTTGCGTGTTCTTTTTGGAGTCTCCATAACTGCCATTCTGTGGTTGTCTGAGAGTGTCGGCATCAAACACAGGGTGGAGGAGAAGCTGATGCTACCGTTGTAGTCCACATTCTGACAGTTACTGAATTTGCGATGCAGTGAAGCCACCATCAATCAAACTGATGATATTAAGGGTATCTCGCATGCGGCAAAAAGTGTTAGTGGTTAGAAGTCGATGGCAAACACATACATTCTTATTTACCCAGAGAACGGTGGAGTTTGCTTAAAAAATGAACTGACAGTGAGGTGTGTGCCACTTCATCCATCACCAGGTGGAAATATTTTATTCCTTTATTAGTTGTAATGGAAAACGCAGGGGACTTGTTTTAACACATAAATCATGTGTATCCCTCCCACCTCCCCTGATAATCTGCTTTTGGTATGCACCTGTGAAATGACGGGTGGTTGTGTCTGAGTCAAGACACAAATTTATGGCATAATATCACGGATTATGGATATTGAGGATATTTCATATCATTCATTTACTGTAAGAAATATGACCTGCACCAATAGTCATTTGTGTGCATGTGCGAATGCATATGCTCGAAGTGCCTGCGTGTACACACGTATTTGTTGGCATATGTGCAATACGCAGAAAGCGTCACTATGTGGTTTTTGAGACTGGATGATGTGCTTCAGAGGTTTTCTCACTTTCTGTTTGCTGGAGGAGCTGCCTGAACCATTGGAAATATCCCGTTTAATTCAAAACAGACCGACATTTTCTCATTTGAAAAAAAAAAGGGCCCATGTGTCCTCACAAGGAGTGAGGAAAAATAGTGACTAACACTGTGCAAGATGACTCAGTTCTTCCTTAATGACCAACAAAAGATTAAAACGGAAAAGAACAAGAGCAAATTCATGGATCTCCATAAGCACATCCGGGCCCTTCATCTTTTTTCTCATCCATTCTTCTTCCCCCTTTAATATTAAAATATGGAATCTCCTGCCTCTTCCTATTTGATGTGAAAACTGCACACAGACTGTAGGCCTGACTCCTCTCAAGTGCTCCCTCTTACCATCATATTCAAGACATCTCCAACTGAACTGTGCTGTTTCTGTCTAAATCCAAACCCAGACACACAAAACAAAGGGTGAAAGAAAAAAAGAGGGAGAGAGAGAGAGAGAGAGAGGGAGGAAAGGAAAGGAAAATAAGCTCCTGGCTTCATCTTACCATCACTAATTCCTCATTTCCTCTTAGAAGGCACTGCGAGCACTCCTGAAATCGCACGCTACAGTGTGGGCAAGGGGAGAGAGAAAAGACATCCAAGCCAATCCTGATAGTCTCAGACAAATCTGATCGGCGTTTCCACCACTGTCATTGAGGACAACAACAACTGGTTTGTCTTTAAAGCACAAGCGAGGGTTTGGCGAGGAGAGGAGGGAAGGAAGAGTGACATGAGGCATTTACCATGCTGTACTTAAACCTTTTTTACCTCTGAATCAGATCCCAGGTCCGCATTCAGTTTGTGCCAGCTTTTACCCCATCCTTTATGATGTGAGCTGGAGACAATATTGTCAGGATGCTCTAGCTCAGTGAATACGCCCACCAGCACATTGACAGTGTCCACATGTGCTAAATGCTCCAGCTAAGGCCTTTAGAGTTGCCATCAGTACACTGAAGAAGCCCTTTCTGAGCCTTTTCAAAACTCTATGGGATCAGGAGGGACACTGGATTTAGTGGCTTCTGTTTTAGGGTTTCTCTCTGTGCATACATCATCAATGAATAAACATAAAGATTTCTAATCCACTGGTCAATATCGGCCATCCAAAACGACTGTGTGGGTGTTTAAGATTACAGCTTCTATAGAGGATGTTTTCTCTCATATCAAGAGGTTTAGGCAAGTGGTTGTGAAACGTGCATAGATTTCATCTAATGTAATCTGCTGTGTTGTTTAATGAAAAGAACCAAATTTGAAAAAAAATGTTAAGTCTTTTATTACGCATTGGAAATGGAGGATGAGATTTTTTAATACTCTTCAAAAATATTACATTTTAGTCAAATCTGCACAAGTTTTCTATTTCCTCTTTTATCTCCCCGATCCAGCTCAGCTATGCCACAGATGCTCAAAGAGGTAGAAAAGACACTAAATTTTTCAATGCATTTGTACTTCATTTTCATTCCAATAAAACATTACTTCCTTATATAAATGAATAATTGATCTTGGGTTTGATTTACATGCATGGATTAAATGTCATGTTTGAAAAGTTGTTGTTTTATTCATACGGAGATCCCCGGAGAAAAACCTAGAGGCTGTGTGTGGCATATTTTCATATGCCGTCTTTTACAGCAATATAACTTCTCATAACCCTTTCAATCTAGAATCTGCTCCATCTTCACTGCAGCTGATGAAACCAAGGAAAACAGAAAGAGGCAAAGGAGCTCAAAAAATAGTGTGGCAAAAAGGAAAACTGAACATGAAGTGTGGTATGTTCTGTCCATGCTAGCACTTTGCGTTTATCAGACGTGTTTTTAACATCACGTTATTAACATTTCCCATTAACTTTTGAATCAAATGTCATTTAACGTGAGAATGTGAAATTGCTTTTAGATTAGACATGTTTTATATTAAATTAAAAAAAACATATAAAAAGCAGCTGTCTCAAGCCTCAAAGGGCTGTTATTGAATAAAGTTGCACAGTCACAAATCACAACCTGATTCTGTCTATTTTTTGCAGTAAACACATTTTTACCATCAATAGAGAAAAGTGTCATGTCTCTGGTATCTGCAAATGCAGATATCTGTGCATCTTCTTTTTCTGCACCAGCTACTCACTTCTGTTTTCAATTAATTCTGCGACCTTCCTTACGAAAGTGAATGCTGACCTCAGAACATGAATTTTGAGTAATAACGCATAATGATTCACTAATTTATCTTTATTTTAAGCAACCCTGCCAAATTTAAACAAATAGCACAATATTTTTGGTGTCTTTTGGACTTTTTTAGTGTAAAATCCTTAAAATACTGTTACTTCTGAATTGTTTCTGTGTACTTTTTCAGGTTTCATGCAACATGCATGGAAAAATCCTCACCATGAACAGGCTCTTGTTAAAGTGCAGGTCAGTGTCATAGAAACGGCCACGGTGCTCAACTGCCTCAGTGGACACTGTCCATTGTTGCGGCTCTTTCTCACTGTACCAGGCCAGAGGCGGACCTCCTAGTCGGCTGTGAAGGGTCACACTGACAGTGTAGAGGCCTCTGGGTAACTTGTCTCTGGTGGCTCTGAGGCAACGTACACACACTTCCACAGGCTGCGCAGTTGTGCTCTGGTTCACCTAGGACACAAAAAGTGCAGAAGATGAGATTTTATTGCGAAATCTTATTAATTTGACATTATTCGTCATCTTTTTCCATGAAGGCTAAGAAACTGTGATTTTATTACTCATACTAGACAGTTGGACTAATAGGAGGCCTGACTGGTAACCTTACTGGAAATAACTTTTTGTTTGTGCTCATTAACTGTGTACAGAAAATGCTGTTTTGTCTGTTAGTTGGGTGTTTAAATTTACCACTTAAACATCAACTACCACATTACACACCTGTTAGAGTAAATATTTAACCTCTCTCTAAAACAAACAATTTGTCGGCAGTGTGATGTTATCGTGTTGACCACAGTTGTACATGCTGTCAAGTTATGTTATCTAATCTGCATCCCCGCCCTGACCTGCACCACTACTGTAAAGCACTTTGCAACTACTGCTTGGGAAAGTGCTATGTAAATAAAGTTTGCTTGCTTAGTTATCACCCCCTTTTGCCAACAACTCCTTATCACCAATCTCTCTCTCTATCCTCTATCTTCTTGTTCTTGTAAGTTCCAGGTATTAGAAAAAATATTTATATTCCATGTCATTTTTTTTCCTGCTGTTTTATAGTTTGCAAATTTAGCATAGCAAAGTCTCTTGCTGTCTTTTCTTTAGACCTCCAGTTGCTGAAGAACATGGACAATTTCATCATATATAAATGTATAATTGTAGGGTATAGACAATGATGCAAGTTGCATGTATGTTGTGTAGGGGTGATATAGAAGTGGTCACACCATGAAATGACAAATATAAACTTAGGATGCGCGTCTGTAAATGAGATATGAACAGTGTTAGAAGAGAGTTTTTCTGTTTCACTCAGCCTGCAGTGCACATAACTTAGCTCTTATCATTGCACTGACAACATCAGGATATTTT
>JAPQLA010000013.1:14167410-14177755 GCA_029822935.1 Naso vlamingii | reverse complement strand
TTTTTAAGGATTTGACTGTGTGCTTATGAAGCGTGAGGGTCTGGTTTGATAAAAGGTCTGGGGTTTGATACACACAGAGAGAGGGAGTTGATTGAAATGGCGTGTGCCTGGCTGACGGGAGCCAGTGAGGGACAAAGCCCCTGCGAAGCCACGGCCACTCGAGCAATTATTCCTCCACGCTGCATTTGGATTAGTGCAATGGAAAGAAGCATATGTTTGGCCCGGGGCGACACTCCCCCCCTGGCTGACTGCAGAGGATGCAGGGAGAGACACAGAGAGACAGGCAAAGAGAGAGAATGACTAAAACTAGAATACAAACTGCATTAACCAAGTGGAGAAACATTAACACAATCCGCTCCTTTTATATTTACGGATACACAAGCCCATGAAATTGGCTGCTTGATGGTAACTGGCAGACAACAATATTTCCTGATAAGAGCTCTGATAACGCATAAATGTTTATTGTTTATAAAGCCTTGCTAGACCGAGCAATATATCCATACATGTGTGCTGTGCGCGCGCGTGCGTTCGCGTGTGCGTGCGTCGTGAAGAAGACAACTACAAACTAATCAGACGCATCTCATTTTTGCTCACGTGTGGAATTATTGAGCTCCAGTGCGCGTATTGACTCCCTGTGTTTATTCAAAGTCACTTAATGTTTTCTAATCGATTGCCTAATGTCTCAAGTAATCACGGGTGATTTGATGATTTGGGGTAGTCATTGACCTCTCTTGGCTTCTGAGGCCTGGCTCGCGGAGTGGGCAAGGGGCCCATAGAGGGGGGTCAGCGCCAGGCGGGGGGCCAAAGCCCCAAATGACGGATGTCAGAGTTGAGGACAATTAGCCATTTTGCGCTTCATTGCGAACTTTAAAGTCACGTAATTCGATTGCATCGATAACCGTATCAAATGTCATTTAGGAGAACCCCGTGTCGTGTCCAAATCACTCGTTATCAAGCCGGCAGTTTGAAACGCGCGTTGGTGAACCATTAGCAGCTCTAACTGGCAGTGTTGTGTTTGCAGAAACTCTATCGATAAAGAGCCCATCTGCGCTCCATTATTGAAGATTTAGTCTGCCCGAACATGTCAGGAACATCCACATCTTTAGCCCATCAAAATCCTCCATTAAACATCATTGTTCCATTAACAAGAGGGAAAAAAAACATCCAGCATTGTGTGGACACTGATCCTCTGCAAAGGAAGATATTTTTTAACTAAGTGCTGCGCAATAACTGATTATCTTTCAACAGTCACTTCAATCTTCATCAGATCCCTCTGTTCAAATGTCAGGAGAACAGCTCGAGTCAAATTCCAATCATAGCAATATAACAATTTGTACAGTGAACAAATCTGGGCCTTGTAGGCTTGTTGCCCCATATCTTCCCATGCAGGCGAGCAGCTCCAAAGCATTGCCTGCAAGCATTACAGTGCAGACTGTTGTAGTGATGGTGCCACAGGCTAATTAGGCCATGCAGACATTCCTCTCACCAAGCATGATCTCAGCAGCATTAACTAAATACTTTCTGACCGCAAACATGGCTGCTAGCGCGTAAAGCGGATGGGACACATTTGCCCAGGACTGACGAGCCATGCAGTGATGTGCAGCTGGTCGTATGAAAAGTTGCGTTGTGTGCCCGACAGACAGAGATCGATACAGGGCGAGGAGCACGAAAAATAAAATAGTTTGCAGTATGAGCACGCAAGAAGTAATCGACAGTGGCGTGCATTTCCATGCATTTCTTAAAATCCGGTGATTTTGCTCTGCAGCCTCTCAGTCAGGCTGAAGTTTTGCCAGTGTGCACACACTCCTCCACAGAGGTGATTTAACTGAGTCTGTGTGTGTTTGTCCTTCATTACTCTGCTGCAAACTATAAATATCAACAGAGCGCCAGCCCACTGAACCTCACCAGCAGACAAATACTGTATGAAACAAATAGATAGCCTGTAAAAACCAGTCCACTCACACACACCAACACACACAAACACACACACACACACACACCTCATCATTGGGCATCAACATCTGCCTGCAGAAGAAGCTTCATCAAACAAAAACTTCAACCTGATATATTTTATTTCGCAAATTCTCCAGAATATTTGATGACAACAGGCCTCACGCTTATTAATTACTATACGGGAATCAGCTGTAATTGCATTAGATGAGACAAGCAGCAGTTATGGATTGAATTATAGCCAAATTCAGCTGGGTATTGCTGACTGGCTCTTCAAATTTCAGACCTCCCTTTTTTTTTTCCTTCTCCAAATGACTTTCGCTGTGAGGCATTAAGACAAACTAGCTTTACCTGTCTACAAATCAAATTAGGGTAAAATTGCAATTTTGTATTAAAAAGGTGTGCAAATTATAGGCCGCTATCAGTGTAAACAAACGACAGACAATGGGATTTGGAGTTTCTTTAACACTCCAATTCCATTACACAGACAGACACAATTACAGGCCTTGCGATCCTCCTCATCTTATAGGCCTGCTAATAATACGCCCAAATATCCGCCATTGTCACAGATACCACTATTTCTAATGCGTTCGTTTCACCCTCAAAAAACTGTTTTCATTCAGCCAAACCCCGATAAATTTATTAAATAACATTAGCATTAATGACACACGTGAGGGTCTTCCTTTTCCGCTAATACCAATGAATGCTGCTTTAACGCGATTGTTTTCCCTTAAAGTGACTATTTATGCTTCCCCCCCCCACACCCTCACATCCACCATAGCAGGAGCAGCCGGGTAGTCTCTCCCCTTTATGAGTGAGCTATTGTGCCCGAGGACAGGATCCCACACACAATCTGAAGACTGAGCCAACAAAAACAGGGCCTGACAGACAATGCCTCGCTTCACCTGCTCCAGCACTGTGCATCGCAATTATGCCAAGGACATGTACAGTTAGGCTTCATTCACCCTCCTGCAAAACAACTGCCTCAGAATTAAACCAGGGCCCGAAAACCATGCAGATAATAAATATGGCTGCAGAGGAGATTGGAGAGAAGGGGAGGGGAGGGGAGGGGAGGGAGGGAGAGAGGAGGGGGGTGCGCCCAGTGCTCTCCCAGTGTTACAATATTTTAAACTGCATGGCTACCAGACGGTGAAATGGGGAAAGCAAGAAACAATACCAAGATGCATATATCACCACACTGATTCATGCTCCAGACCAGATTGATTTCGAGCTATAGGTGCCACGCCATCAATACACAATCAAACTCAAATGTTATGCAACGGCCTGCTCGCTGCAGCTCTGCACGCAAAATAAAGCAAAGGCCAGCATCAGATTTGCTATTATTGCCAGCGTGATAGCCACATTTAAAGACCCACTCAGCCAAACACAGCGAAATCCGACTAAACAGCAGCCAGAGCAGGAGATTGGTTATGAAAAGTATTGTGATCAGATCACGGAATATACATTAAAGGCAGCAGACGGGGCGCAGAACGTTCATTGATTACACTGAGAGTGGAAACAACATAACAAATATTTGATGCATGTCTTTGAATGAGGCTCCAGCAAAGAATAAACGGTGGAGAGCCAAATATAGCCTATAACAACCAAACACTGCACACCAGGCCTATATACATCTCAGAGGGTTTTAGCTGGAGGGGTGGCGCTGCACACTTCAAACGGGAATATATCCATTGTTGTGAGCCATTTGGCCTGCATAAGATCCTGTGCTCTGAACTAGGGAGTTTAAAGTAAGATTTTTTTTATTTTTTTATATTATTATACTTGAGGGAAACAATGAGTTCAGCTGCTTATTGCAAGGAGCAATCGTCAAGGGAGACTTAAACTCAATTACTGTAGCCGTTCAGAATGAGAAAAAAAAATACCAAGACGAAAAAATAACAGAAAAAAAACACCCGGACGTATCAAGCAGTGAATAAAAAATTAAAAGATCTGAATAAAAATAGAGATGAAGCGTATCAAATATTTATTTTTTTTTCTGGGCAACAAAGGACTATAATACATTGACAGGCATGGGAACTATTGCCAGCACATGTCTATACAATACAGCTAAAACCGCCTCCAATTTTGGACATTATCGGACATAACAAGATATCAGGTGGTCCCAAAAAATGGTTTTTTTTTGAATGTCTTCCAACATTTAAAAAAAGACAATATTTCCATTTATTGCTTTTATGGTGCTTCAAGGAGAGAACAAGAGGTGAAACGTATTCTGATTGGCACAACACATAAAAGCTTGTATAAAAACGAAAATAGAAACACAAAAACAAAAACAAAAAACAAAAAAAAAAATCGTTCTCCTCAGGGTCTCACTTATGCTCTGTCTCAATTTAAAAAACTGAATAAGGATGATATATATAGAGAGAGAAATGGAAGTTTATTTCTATTAAATTTGTTCACTTGCTTCAATGTCGCCTCAACATGCTACAAGAGGGCTGAATTGAAATATCCCAGAGAAATAAAAATACCCCAAACTTCTGTTTTCTAAGAACCATAAAATCACATGAAGAACTAACCGAATATTCAAACCCACTAAAACAGGAGGCACCAGATAAATAAAAAAGAAGTTTCAACAGACGCACCATATTTACAATTCCCATTAAATTACACATAAATAAATATATACATACATGAACACTGATTCCCTTATATAACCGTGAATCGTGTTGGAATTCAAAAAGTTCAAGTTGGTCGCTTGGAGAGAGAGTGAGAGAGTCTACAACTGAAGTCATGACATGGAGCTCTGTGGAATTTCTCTTTGTTTTTCAAGTTTATTATTCACAATACTGATAAGAATTCGTCCTCTTTTAGCTTCGTTTTTGTCACAATCGTAAAATTCAGATATAGAGGGGTCGCTGGATTTCAGTCCATCTCGCTGCAGCTCATAAAAAATAAGGGGAGTACATAAAAAGTCCTCTGAGCCGAGGCAATACACCTTTTCCTCGCCCTGGAGCTGTTCCTATGCAGCAGTTTTTTTTCTCTTTTCTTATTTTTATTTTTTTCTTGTTAAATAACATTTCGTTTGGGCCAGGTGTTGGAAGAAGAAGATGATTCTTGCGTCGTTTTCCCAGTGAATCCAAAGTGGGAGGTGAAAACAAAACATGTAAAACCGCGCAAGATCAGGAAGTGGCACGTTTAATTTTATCAATAGTATTTATAAGGTATTTATAATATTTATATTGGATGGGTGGGGGCCGGGGCGAGGCGGAGGGGTGTGGGTCGGTGTAGAAGAAGGGGCCCTGGGGTTTGGCCCTCGGTGAAGGTGGGATGGAAACATCACTTTCTGTGCTTCTCGTCTTTGTCTCCGCCTTTAGTGCCGTTATCTGAGTGACTGTTGGGGTTGTTGTTGAGGTACATTTTGTCCATGGCTTTGATAGCCTCGGTCAGATAGTTCTGCAGGGCCGTGACGGCCGCGCACAGCGCCGGGGTCCCGAAACCGTGCGAGATTAGACTGAAGTGGGTCAAACAGCTCTGGATTCCCGGTTCAAGAATGGGCTGCGGCCGTGAGTTTCCCAGCGGCGAGCGGTCCTGGGACAGCAGGTCTGTGAACTCTTTGCAGACTTGCCTAAAACAGAGAAAGAGAGCGACCATTTAACGACCAAACCAGAATATGTACAATCCCAGCACAGATTTTAATGCCCTGATAAAAAAGAAATCAATCTGGACACACTGCAAAAAATAGCCATTTTGAAATCAGTCAGCCCTGCAGGGACCTGAGCTGTTCATTTCAAATGTTCTCAAAGCAAAGGAAATGTGAGCAGCCACTAGGGTGAGACAAGTTCTCTCTTGTTCTCTTGCTTCTTTGCAAATCAACTTATTTTGATCATTTTTATAGCTTAGCAATTATTGGTGGACAGCTTTGTTTTCATAAATCAACGCATTTCTTTATATAAAAAAATGCCCTGCAGGTACAAACAGGTAGAGGTTAATATTTCAGCTCAGTGGCAGGATGTTTTACTTTTAATAAAACATTTAATTTAATTTTTAAGAGAGAAAAAATGACTCAGATTTCCTGTCGATTTTTTTCTTTTTTTTCTTTCTTTTTTTTTTTTTTTTGGAGCCTTTCACTCGCTGGTTATCAACGGTTAACCAACCAAATAACAAACAAAAACTTGAATTTATGGTTTTGTTTGATTGTTTTTTGCTCATTCCAAAGTTTTAGCTTTCCTTCCTGTAATTTAGCTGCGATTCCAGAAGTCTTACATCTTTTTTTTCTGTGCTTTCTTTTGCTGAGTTCTGATTTAGGAAGCCTTTGAGTACTCTTTGTCATGTTTATTTGGTGTGTCTGTCCCCTCTGTTAGTGTTTCACTGTTTTTTATTTGCCAATACAGATGCCCTCCTCTGTTTTTGCTGCAAAACAAAACCACCTACGGCTACAAATAAAGTCACCTGACCCTCCTTTACGCAGTCCACTATGAATTTGTGCAAAATATTTTACAACGTAGGCTCCAAAAAAAAAAAAAAGTATCGTGCCATTAAAAGGTGAATTAACACGGATCTACTCTTCATTTAATGGTAGGCCTACTGGCATTTTAGTAAGACTTTAAAAAAGCCTGTAATAAACGGTTATTGCTGCAGCTGTTTGATTACAGCGGCCATCATCAATATTAAATGCAGGTTTCTGCGCCTCTATGCCTTTTAAAGGAATGTTTCAGTTAACGCAGACTAAAAATAACCAACACCAATGGCAGCGCTGGATGGGAACCAGCTATGTGTCAATGTCACTGAAATCACAATGATCACAACAAATCAACACTGCGTGTGGATGAGGAACAGCCTCAGTCAACACTTCAGCAGCAGTGCACTCAGGCTAACTGTACCTGCGCTTTTTTCCATTAAGCTATAATTCATAATGTCAGACAAAATCACGTGTTTCTAGGAAATTATATTAAGTGTGGTTAAAAATCAATGATTGGCAGAGAGGCTTATTAACATTTAAAAACTGTATGGCTGAAAAATATATGATTTAATACAAGGCTGGCTCATTATTGGCAGTTTTTATCATGGCATAAAGTGGCCAATAAAATTCTTTATTTGTTTGAAAAGCACGAAAAATGTGTTGAAAAGTGTAAAAAATTGCATTTTAGTAAAGTGTGTGTGTGTGTGTGTGTGTGTGTGTGTGTGTGTGTGTGTGTGTGTGTGTGTGCTCATTTTACAGTTCACACACACACACACACAGTGGCACCACAGACGGCGCTACATCCGGTATGACACACTGAAATGTGATAATAGCACTTACTTCGTGGCCAATAGCATGTTTTTTCTTTGGACTTGTTCGTTTGGGTCGGAATGCTGACGGTTTACATATTCAGCTACTGCCTTGGCTGGAAACTCGGTCTCGCATACATAACCAAAATCCCTGGCAAGATGTACCGCTTCGCCTGAGAAAGAAAAGGAAGAAAGGAAAAAAAAAAAAACATGAGGATGAACGTGTTTGCTTATTAAATATGGTTCCATCCAAGTCAGAGCAGTTCACACTCCCTGATTAATGTGATCTGAGCGGAGCGTCCACCCTGTTTGTGCGCTCAGACAGCGGGGTTAAGACACCTGTGCCTCCCCAACAGCACTAATGATGATGACAACAACAATAATAGCCTCGAAACAACAATAAAACAACCCCGGGAGCTGCCAGTGCGCGTCAGGCTCCCTCCTTCATACCGTGAGAACGCTTGAATATGGAGGAGAAACAATAAGTGGATATGAAATATAGAAGGAGCGTCATGCTTAGCACCATGTCATTGATTACCAATGCTTGCACATTATTGAAAGTCCAGCAGATCACACAGGCATGGGGAAGCAATTTTAAAGGGCTATAGCCAAGCCTATTCTCTCTTTACATAGGCCTACTACAGCTGAGAATTACATGTCTCATTCCGTCCGAGCCTGAGCTCGCCTCTCTTGTTGGTTGACATTTTTTCCCCTAAGTCTTTGGTTTTAATTTCCTGAAGCAGTTGAGTTTTTACTGCGGGGCTTCCTGCCCATAAGCCTCTGCTCCGGAAGAACGCATGCACCAATTAGCATCAAAGCTCAAGTCCAGTAAACTTGTTTCCATAAAATGGAGCGGATCATAAACAATGACAGCGCTCCAGAACACGCAGCGTCCCCTCACCATGTCACCGGCCATCCACCCTCCACGTGCCACCACCCAGAATTATTCATCTCTCCGGGCTCATTACAGTACAGCGCCAGATTTTCTCCGGAGCGCCATGAACGCTGCATTCGGCCCTTTTCTGCAATGATTAACAATGACCAGTGAACCATCGCAGGCTTTCACCTTTACAAACCCAGTGCACACCAAATACCACCGCACTGAATAATAAGGTTCAACTCTGCGAGCAAAATGGATTTATTCGCGTTAAAGACAGCTTTTCAGCGCAGCATAATTGACTAATCTATTCTTAAATGGGCCCAAATATATATCCTCCGATAGGTCAGCGCTGTGCCATTTGCATGCAACAGAAAACCTCATCGGAAAGCAAAACATTGGAGGCTCTTAACGAAAGAATTGAGTCACCATTAAGGATCAGCCCTGCGCAGCCATGCCCAGGCCTGTATTATTGTTTGAAACAATGCAGGGTTAATAAATCAATCGACTTCTCATCCATGAGGTGAAACAGCTCAGCGGTGCCCAATAAACAAGCAACACTCAATAATTAACTGGACTTCAACACAAATTCATCCAGTGTTTAAACTAGGCCAGCCGTGGACCTGCAAGTGTGCTCCTGAAAGCGAAGCTGCAAAGCCACTAGAATTACCAGCACCCCTCTCTCCCTCTCTCTCTCTCTCTCTGTCTCTTTCTCTCTCTCTTTCTCTCTCTCTCTCTCTCTCTCTCTCTCTCTCACACACACACACACACATCCTTCACGCTTTATTACTTGCGAGGCAAAGTCGGTCCACATTACACGGATGAGCGCATATGCTGATTTTCAACACAGAGAAAGAAAGAGAGTGAGAGACAGGGGGAAAAAAAAAAAAAACTCCCGGTTTGCAAGCACCTGATATCGCGGGAGCAACAAGAGTGGGAACGTGATTTACAGCACCCGACTTACCTTCGACTAGTGACGTCAGCAAGGTGACGTTGGCCGCCTTGCGTCTGCCCGCAGGTAGATTCAAGCCGATTTTATCCAGCTTCTCCCTTAAGGATCTTCCTCCGTTCTTAGATTTGGCCCTGTGGCAGCAAAACAAAGCAGAATTTCTAACTTAGCTACTAAATTTTACATTGAGGAGAGAAAACTTGAGATTTTGACAACACTTTGCATAATGCATACTCGTGTGTGCGTGTCAGCCAGTGGGCTACGTGTGGTTAAGCTCTCTTTTTTATTCCCCCGATAATTAAAGGTGAATGGGCTGAATTTCTCTAGCTGTATACCATCCACTACATCCTTATAATACAGGCTACAAGTAATATTAAGGAGCGCACCCTCTTCTGTGGCAGACAAATACTGAACAAAATGAATAAATAAAGCCCTACTTAATAGGCAGTGCTATTACGAGCTGCGTGTCTGCAGCACTTCAGTAGACAGTTCACTGGAGACCAGTGTTTTCATGTGTAATGCCTTCACTGGGCCTATAGAGCTGGGGTTGAAACAGACTAGGCCTACATTAATTTGAGAGAGAGAGAGAGAGAGAGAGAGAGAGAGAGAGAGAGAGATCCAGTGCGCTAGGGAAGTTAATATGGAATTTAACAGACCCCTCCTGCTTTAAATGCAGGAGCTAGGTGTCATGGTTGGTCGATTTTAATTATTCTTGGTACAGAGCAGAGAGAGAGAGAGAGGGAGGGAGGAAGAGAGAGAGAGAGAGATGCACGCACACAGAGGAGAGAGAGAAAGTTCATACGCACGCGCAAAGACACAAACACACACACACACACACACACAGGTAAGCTGCATTATTTTTTTATTTTTTATTTTTTTGCAGCCTTCCAGTTCGACTCACCTCCTCAGCACCCCGCCCAGCAGAGAGGCGTTGAGGCACTCGGGCGGCGAGAGGCGTCTCTGCACCTCCGCCACCGTGACCTTGTACTTTGATGTGGAGCTGAGGAGGGACAGGCGACCCGGAACCGAGCAGAACACCTCGTTGGGGTTTACCACCCCTCCGAAAAGACCGTCCTTATTTACGGGGATGGCGGAGATGTTGTTGTTCTTGGATAAAGACACTGGACCTAGCAGGGGGGGGGGATCGAGGGAATGAGGGAGAGAGACAGGGAGAGACCGTGCTCAGTGAATTTCATGCAATGCAGAGCCTTAACTAAATGAGAAGGGGGGATTTAGGCCCCGGATTTAGAGTTTAGCACCACATGTGAACACTTTGAGCAACAAGAACATGCAAAGAAACGACACTCATACACCAATAATAATAATAATAATAATAATAATAA
>JAPQLA010000013.1:14154643-14165378 GCA_029822935.1 Naso vlamingii | reverse complement strand
CTGAAAGCTTTACTGAAAAGTTTATTTCATAAATTCAATTAACGATGCAGAATTGGGCTGTTTTGTTTTGTTTTGATTTTTAAATTATCTTCACAACACTGGAAACCTTTTTCTGCATGCAATTTTTTTTTCCAGGCAGTAAAAATGGCTGCATAAAGAGACCAATTAAATGCGTGTCATCCGTCTGACAGTTATTAAACAACAGCAGTGATAGAATCGCTTTTTACTAATGGCCTACACACAAATAATATTAAAAGCAATAGGCTGGTGGA
The DNA here is from genome assembly GCA_029822935.1 of Naso vlamingii. Taxonomy (NCBI): domain Eukaryota; kingdom Metazoa; phylum Chordata; class Actinopteri; order Acanthuriformes; family Acanthuridae; genus Naso; species Naso vlamingii. Next base: position 14,165,106 of record JAPQLA010000013.1, on the reverse strand, counting down.
CTAATTAAGAAATGCAGAGGGCTTAAGCAAAAGGAAAAAATAATTCGGTGAAAATAAAAATAGCTCAAACACAATCGTGATTTCTATTAGGCTTCTGAAAATATTAGTAGCCTAATAATAAAAGAACTAAAACTACATTTCCTTTAGGCTACTTTTGTTATTTAAAATTACTAGATTTAAATATAGCGGTGATGAACAAGAGTGCCTACAATTAATGATGAGAGCATTATTACTTTTGATTTTTTTTTTTTTTTAAACAGGGTCAGCCCACACAAAGGAAACGCAGGTAAAAGCTGCCTCACCTGAACGTCTTCTAAAGAGTGAGGTATTCCATGGACAGGGATAGAGTCCGACAGTCCCGTGTCGATGCCGTGGCCGGACGGTAGGAGCACTTCCCTGCGGTACTCCCGGCACAACTGGTGGGGCAGGCTGCGGTGCTGGTGCAGCAGGCCGCTCTCCTGACCCTGCCTCTGGCCCGGCCAGCCGGGGTGCTGCGGCTGCGGCTGGGCGTGCAGGGAGTTAAGGGAGTACGGGTCGTTGACGTGCGAGTAAGGGTCCTGAGACTGCGGGTAGATGGGCTGGTAGGGCGGGGGAAAGTATGGAGGCTGGAAGTCCGAATTCGGTGTGTGTGAGAGCGGAGGGGCGCTCGTGTAGGGACTCTGGCCCACGCCGCCCAGCTGAGGTAGCCTGGCTGTCCCATTGCTGGTTCCGTCGTGACGGTCCTGGCAGGAAAAAGGCGGAAAGAAAAATGTGCGTTAGTCTAAAAAAATACCCAACAACTATTAATACAACTATTTCCCCTCTGTATCTGAACTGCAGGGTGCTCTGCGGGCATTTTCAAATATGGCCTGAGTGGGTGACAGGAATTAGAACAAGTGTGCAATCTGTAGCAAATTAAAAACATTTCTATTGAATTTTTTTTTAAAACAATAAAAGCAACTATTCAAGAAAACGCCCAATTGAAATAAAATACCATGATAATATTTTCACAGAAGGTAAATCACGAAATAAAACATCGCAGTTCCAGAGTGGAACCCTCAAATGAATAACCAAGCTTTTTTTTAATTTTTCAGCCTTTTCCAAGGGGCCCGACAGCCTCTGACCATGCAAGCTTTACAGAACATTATTTAGCGAAAAAACATTTCAACAAAATCGGACACAAATCAAAAAGTGTCTGTCACGGTGATGCTCCAGCAACTTACCATCGCGGAAAAACTGTGCACTAACATCTGAAAGGTTTTTACGGAGCGACTCGAGAAAAGATTAATCAGTTCAAAAACACTTGAGAGTGTTTGAGGGGCGAGCAAAGGGAATGAACCAGCAAAAACAAAACAAAAAAAAATAAGGAGCCCCCAGAAAAAGACTCTTCTCTCCTGCAAGATCACGATGGCCCCGGCGATCAGATATGTGCCACAGCAGCAGGACGATAATCCATCAGAAATAAACGGTTAGATCCCCGCTGCCCTTCATTTGGGTCTAAAAATGCAGATAGTCGGCGGTGCTGGCGGATTTGGGTCGAAAAGTTTCTCTCGGTGAACCCTCTGTTCCCCCCGCTCTCCTGGCTTCTATCACAGTGCTGCCGTCCCCTCGCTTGAGCTCATATTAGCAAAAGAGCCGCTTCTTCGTCTCCCTCTTGGACTCCTAATAGAACGCATTCATGACTATTAATATTACAGGAATACTTAATAATAAGGAAAGAATGGTCGGAAATCGGGCGTGAAGCGGAGGACGCAACTCAAGGCAGGAGTCTGCGCTTAAATGACGTCCATTGAAAGGAGGAATCAGTATATCTAATCAGAGATGGGGAGAGAGAGAGAGAGAAAGAGGGAGTGAGAGACTGTGGAGGGAGTGGATAGAGAGAGAGACAAAAAGAGGGACATTCACTCTCGTCTGACGAATCAGAGAGAGAGGGAGGAGGGGGGGGGGGATTTTAAAAGGGTCCCAGGGCCAAAGCGCAAAAGTGAAAGAAAGACATAGGAATGAAAGGAGGTGGACCACTGACAGGCGAAGAAGAAGCCATGGAAGGAAACAGTGTGCACCTCTGAACTGGGTGAAAATCCCGCAGACGACGCTATGGGCATTCCGACCGGCTCATTTCTACCGCTCGTCCCTTTGTTTTCCACCTCAGACTCCGACAGCGAGCTGTCCTCCATGGGTCTCCTTTCTCTCCTCTGTCTTCGCCGAAATATTCCAGCGTTTCCTCCTCGACTCCAAACCCACAGTCACGCCGGCGAACTTTTCACTTTAACCCGGAAAGACGGAAAAAAATAAATAAAAGTCTAAGACAGGGCCGCCCGGATCTGGCGCTCCAACCAACTTTTACGCGCCGCTGACAGAGCTGCACTCCCCTTCCTGCTTAATGGTGTATTTTAAAAATTAGGAAACGGCGGGCTGTGGCTATATTTCCATTGCAAAATTTCATTTTCTCGCATCGACACCAGCGGGAAAACATTTGCCAGTAAATTAAAATAATCACGACAACACGAGCGCGGAGGTTGCCAGCGTTTGTTTTCCTGTTCCCGGCCGTCCCTATCCTCGCAGGACGCGGGTGAAAACACGTTCGACTGGCTTCTCCACTCCTAAACAAGTGCCCGAAATTATTGCCAAACTTTGTCCTTGCCCATAACAACAGTCACTCAGTGTATGCACTCCACGCAAACACGCACACACGCCAAATCCACCGGCTCACATTGCAGAGATATTAAAACTGAAGTGTAAACGTGCATGCCATTTAAGCAGCGGTGAGCGCTGATATTTGCAATTCAGTTAAAATATCTAATTGAATTAAATGTAACTTTACATTACTTTTTCATGCTTTGGTTACATGTCATTTAAGAAGAAAATATGACCAAATTTTTCATGTGTTTTTAAAGAGAAAAAATAAATCATAGATGTGATTTTGCAAACAAATAATATATTTGCAACTAATATAGAGCGCAATTGTTATTACCATAAGGATATGTGCTAATAGCATAATTATTGACTTTTTTTTTTTACTATTCTCATTACTATTGTTCTATAACTATTATTACTTATCCACTAATTAGACTATATAGACAAAAAGAAAAAGAAGGAGCTATAAAAAATAATAAAAGACATGGATCTGTTCATCCTGAATTAATTGTGCACACCAACTGTTGTAAAAGGAAAAAAAAAAAAAGAAGAAGACATATTTGGATCAAAACAATACATCACATTCTTAAAAATATTATCTCTAAATGAAATAATTGTAATAATAAGAAGAATTGCCTTCAATAAATCAAAGAGGAGCCCCTTACCTCGCAATCTTCATATTTAATGTTATCTGTTAATTTCCAAAGCATTTTCATGGGTTGCTGAGGTGGATATTGAGTATAGGTATCGCCTTAGTCTTGTTTTCACTCAGTGAATTGTGCTCCCCGCTCAGAAAAACTACTTTTATTGAAGCTGTGGGCTGCTGTCTGTCTTGCGCTCTGAGGTCTCCCTCTAATGGTGGAAGTGAAGGGCTGGAGCAGCTCTGTAATAACACTGGCACAGGGCCTCATTAGCATATCAACAGTCGTTTGATTCCCCCCATCTGCTCATACACAACACCAATGGACAGCGCACAGGTAAAAACTAAAGCAGCAAGACGCTACACATGCTTATTATTTCTACTGTTCAGTGAGGTGTGTGTGTGTGTGTGCGTGTGTGTGTGTCTGTGTGTGTTTGGTGAGGGGAGGGTATAGTCACGCATGGGGACCTGCATGCACCTGGGACGGTTTATAGTAGTTTTTCGACGGTAGATATAACAGCAGAGTTCAGAAATGCCATTTTCAACAATTTAATTTTGACTTTTTGTTTTTTTTTTAAGCACATGCAATTTCTGTGAGGTGTTAAAAAACTTTTTTTTCTTTTGGTCAGATGAAGTGTGCTGACTCGGTCCCGTACAAGCCAGTGTCTTATTGGTTCGTTTTCTGCGTCTATGTGAAAACAGCACGCCTATGCAAATCTAACCCTGTCACACACTTTGTTGCCAGCCTTGATTTTTTTTTTCATGCCCAAACTGTTATTTTAATCCCATTGAGAGCGCAGAACTTGAGAGGCTATTCTTTCAGTGTTATGTTAAAAAGGTGAGCCATTCGAAGCGGCTCTACAGGTCCGCTGACTACCTGTGAGGACGCAAAGGGGTTTTTTTTAGGGGGGGTGGGGGGACGTAAATAATTAACACAACAACATGGCCTTGTTTCTTTTGAATGACCGGCTCGGGGAGCCCGGCTCAGCCCTGTCGCCGGCCGAGCCCTCACCTCAGCAGGTCGTGGGTCAGCAGACAGGTCGCCAGCTCTTTAAGGCGTTGGCCCCTCTCGTTTTAAACCCGGATTACCATTTTTGGTGGAGTACCTTTTAGCAAGCAGTTGTTATTAATGAGAAAAGGGGGGGCGATGAAACCGGCTGACAATGACAGCAATGCATGCGGGTGTCTTTCAGGAGATCTGGCCGGCCTGTCTGTGCTGGCGATCGGCTTCTGTAATGAGTGAAACTCCAAGTGTTTTGTTCCAGCACAATCTCAGCTCGGCTGGTAAATCGTCCACACCTCACAAAAGCGAGGCCAGGTTTCCAGTGAAGCCCAGACAAGCTGTGGAGCAAGACCCTGAAGTCTTCAGCCTACGCGGGGTAGCATTACGCAGAAGTTTAAAACATGGGATCCGAATTTGAAACAGCTACACATACATTCAAAGTGCCTACCTTCATGGAAAAGCCACATTTGACTTTACAGACAAGGCGACACTATTTGGAAAAGGAGCTGCGTTTTGTCAATGCACCATATCAAGCCATGTTAAAGTTAGGATCAAACACATCTGTATGTATCTGACAATGCGTAGGCCTGTAGTCCCTGCACGCAGTCAACGTCCTCAGACTTTTACATCAAAACAATGAGGTGTACAATTTGACATGTGCTAAGGCTACATCACCGCAAAAGAGACTTTCCAAAATAAACTTCTTTGCATGATCTCCTGACGGATAAAAGCCATAAGCTCCCAGATTAGCCTCCGCAAGAGCACTGTACGACTTCCCTTTACAAAAGATTTTACGGTGCCTGTGCAGCCTCATCCTACAACCAGTCGACACTTTGACAGTTTTCAGGCTTTTCACCGCCGTCTCTTTGTCTTAAAGTAAGCAGCACGTACCTGCCATTCCCCCATTTTGCCCATAATTGACATTCTTTGTCTTCTGCTGCCTTTGGTGGGGGTTTTTTTTGTCGATCCGGTGCCGAGTCTATCTCATTGAGCCCGCGGTCCCAGAGTAAACCTCTACTTTTTACCTGGGCCGGATCGCCTCACCTGGTCATAAAAACGGTGCGGGGCCACCTGGCGACGCATGCGCACTGCTCCGGGTGTGGACGAGAAACGAGACGCTGGCTGGGGAAAAAGTGAAACAGGCTATTTGTGCGGCTGCTGGATGGGCTTAAACTTAAGTCATACTTAAGTCTATAATGATAATTAAACGAGTTCTACTTAAACAACAGCAAAATGATAAAAACGAAAAAAAAACTTTAAATTGCTAATTTAAGGAAACTGTAAGATGCAGTTACAGTAACTGTCATTATTACTGGTTTATTGGCCTTTAAGCATTTTATGTTAATAAAGACAATCAAAACTATATTATTAATTATATTCAGGAAAGTGTCCATTAAAGGCATCACCGTATAAAAATGTATATTTTACCCAGTGGCAACATCTTGGCATCGAATATATTTACATAAGCATGTTTATGAAATTTATATGAATTAATAAAAAGTTAAAAAGTGTTTTTTAAGCATTAAAATCCACTTAAACGGTATAGTTTTACTTTTTTCTTAATGTATGTAAATAAATAAATAAATAAATAAAATAACAATATTCAGTAATAATGAATTATAAGTCATTACGGTAAAACTGCCAGAAAAAAAAGAAATGTATGTAACAAAGCGTAAAAAAGGTCAATTGCATGTTTGTCTTAACTGACATTAAAGTTTAAAAGAAAAAAAAACAACAACAACATACATGTCAGTCCTGTGGATCAGTTAACCTTTTCGTTGTTTTCTTCACTGTTTTGTCTCAGAAAAGATAAATTCTCAGTGCAAATGAAACTGTGTCAAGTTAAAAAACTTGAAGGTTAACCGCCAACATCATTACTTCTTTACAGAAAGCTACTCCGCTATTGTGAGCCTCATTATTTATTTATCCACTGTTTATTTCTAATACATACTTATGTGGACCCCTCCGGCCAGGAGCGAATGAGCTCTCCCTCCCTCACACACACACACACACACACACACACACACACACACACACACACACACACACACACACACACAAAGCAGAGGAGAGCAACACGTGCGCTCACATAGGTGATAATGGTCAAAGCTTTAGTTCAAAACACCTTTTTTATCTCTTCCAAGTATCTCACGGAGTGTGTGCAGGCGGACTGCGGGCGGGGCGCACAGACTTACGGTGTGTGTCTCTGGCAGACAGCTGCATGGATGGCTGTCTCACTACACCCGACACTTAAGCCTATATTAGCCTAATAATAGTTAATGCACATATTAGGCAAACTAAAAAAAAATAATAATAATAATTTTTCACACTCTTTTGCAATAGATTGTTTTTTGGTTTTTTCTGGTGTTAATATTTACAACAAGCCGTCATGTTTGACTTCAAAGGCGAACACATTTTTAACTGCACGCACAAAACCTGCAGCTACAGACCAGCACCGGACAAAAGAGAGGGAGATGGAGTGTGGGGTCAGAAATATTGTTGGGGGCTCCGCGCTCTGAGGCAGGAGTGAGCGTTAAAGCAGAGCTGTCTGACGGTGGGTTCCTCTCAGACAAGAGCGGGGTCCCTTTTGAATATCCAGCCTGTTTGTCTAAGGCTTGGTTTCAACCACTTCCACCACAGCACCAAGCCTCCGGCGAAAATCAGCCTCCTGTTAATAGGTAGCCTACCGACGACGGCTGTACCTCAGGCACTTTGTGCAGGAAGTCATATAGACAAATTACACACAGTTATTATTATTATTATTATTATTATTATTATTATTATTATTTGGCCATTTAGGTATTTTTATATTTTTGTTGGCTGTGTATTTATGCTCCGCGTCTTATTACAAAAATTACAAAAATTCAAAATTGCCAAGACAAAACCGGATGTTCGTGCGCTTGTGCGTCTCATTGTTAAAGACGCTTCTCTCCTCGTTGTTTTGTTTGGTTATAAGACGAATTCATCGATCCCCAAGTTATAAAAATGCATGAAAACTATCTCAAAATATGCCCAGTTTGATTTTCCACTAAGACTTTTGGCTGCTGACTCGCAACAGCTGGATGTGCCTGCTGAGGACAGTAATCCCCGTCATCAAGGTACCGGACGTGTGTGTCTGCTGAGTGTGAGGGCTTCAGGTGCGCTGAATGAAAGGCTGCTCTCCGAAGAAGATGGATTGTATTCTAGCGCCACCTTGCTTCAGGAGAGGGGCGATGACGCGCCGCCGGTGGATTTAAGACAATATTGCAGGTGATTAAAACCAAATGTGAGTTTATGCGCAGTGAGCATTCCGGTAAGTGAAACTGCCGAACCGATGCCAGTCAAGAAAAAAGCAGGTGGTCAAAAGGAACATGTGGAAATTAGTTAATTAGCCAATAAAATATGGCCAAGGGTCAAAATTCAGGCAAATGTCAGGTTTATTTAAGCCCATCGCTTGACCACAACTTATGTGGACGCCTTTCTGAAGCCAGTTTCTTGACTTTAATCCACCTGTCTGTCTCCATTAACTTCAATCACACTTCCAAGACGAAACCTGCCCATTTTCGTTGTCATCAAACAACACGGCTCCGTTACTGAGAGCGTAGTCCCGATGCAGTGAGAGGCGATAGCCCATTGTCGGTGATTTGATCTGCTTCTGTGGGGACTTTTTTTTCCTGAATGTCAAGCAAAACAAAGTTTGAATCGAACTGAGGTTTAAAAAAAAAAAAAAAAAGTTAAAGCTTGCCATCACTGGGATATGGTTTTAAAACACAATTTAATCTAATCCTGTGGTGCCATCTTGCGGTTGTAAAAATAAAATCCAGCTCTTTGAGGATTGTCAACGGTGCTGGACGGCCTCATTACCACATAACTGAATGTAATGTGACTGCTATGATGTGACTCTTGTATTAGCAGATGATGATGATGATGATGATGATGATGTTTTTTGTAAGGGTAATTCTTGCCACCCTCAGTGTCCTACAGCAGGGGTCTTCAACATTTTTTCAGCGCAGGGACCCCTTGATCGATAAACAGAGCAGGGACCCCCAGTTTAAAACAAAAGAAGAAGAAGAAGAAAGGAAGACAAATAGAAAAAGTGCTGCGTTTTAAGACGAGCCAACAGTTATTAACCTATTTCATACTCAGTCATTATCAAATTTGTAAAAAGTAGTTTATTGTTGCCCATTAATATTAGATTTTACTTTTACTTGAGTTTACTCAATATATTTTTTGTCCAAATTTCAAAAAAATTCCCAGATATAAATTATTTTGATGAAACATTTTAATTGGTTTGGGGAACCCCCTGCTGCACCTCCACGGACCCTCTAAGTGGTAAGTGGTATTTAATTTTTTTCCCATAACATTTTTTAATAAGTGTTAAATTCTACACTCAGACAGACTCATGTCGAGTGTTTGGTCAGTAACATGGGTCCTCCACTCTGTCCTACACAGAAAAGACATTTTCTGGTATCCCTCTCCCACTCTCATCCAATCAGGAGAGAGGATTCCAGAAATGTATTTTGGGCTTACTGCAGGACGGAGAGACTTTGAGACCCACATTACTGACCAAAGTATATTATCAGCGATGGCTGTCAGAATGTGGAGCTATTTAACACTTATTTTAACAAAGTGTAAATCACTTACAGTACCTTTAATAAACAACGAAAGTCCCCATATCAGATTACTTAGGGCCAATTACGTTAAAATAATTGTCTGTTGCCTGGTGAACAGCGTGGAAACAGAAGGAAAGGTTTTACTCAAAGGTTCCAAATCAGTTTTAGGAGGTAGCAGAGTAAAATTATAGGCCACACCAAACATTCTGATTATATCAAGCATGGTAATTAATTAATCATTAATGCACACATACATTTTATTACCGTAATTTTTTTAAGCTGCTCCATTTTTCTTCAGACATTTAGCCTAATAAACATAAAAAGCCCATTAGAAATGCAGGCTCTCTTTTTAAAGCCATAAACATCACAAAAAGGAGCAGTTATGCAGGCTGTGTTTAACAAGACTTACAGGTGTGCTTAACATTGCTGCTGCGTTCATGATAATAGGAATTTTTATTATTATTTGTTATTATATATATATTAAAAAAAAAAAAGATAATTATGACCTCTGCCCTCACTAGGAGTCCGATGCTTGGAAATAAATGCAAACATATACACATGAACCCTTCCGAGAGCATGTGAGGCTTCAGCAGCAGCTGGTGTGTTAGTAAGAAAAAATAACAGTTATGAAATTTTAAAAAAAACAAACAAATCTTATCACATTTTAACTTGTAGCCTGTTAAAACAGTCAAATGTAGCCCGTACTTCCCTCATTTACATTTCCCCCGTTTATTTTAAGTATTTATATATGTATTTGCTAACAATTATTAGGTTACTTGTAGAATTTCCGCCTCTCATGAGCGCAGCACCTCGCTGCCGCACGTAAGAACACTACATTTCCCATCAGGCACCCTGTCGCGTGTTGTGTGCGCCGGTAATTAGTGCTCGGTGGAGAACTGGCTTAGAGACAGAGGACAAATTTCAGAGGCAAGGTTGTATGTTTTCATGTTCGCACTGACGTTGTCACACAAGACGTTTAATTCTTTAATATTTCAGCCTACGAACAATAGCGTAGCACGTATTTATAAACAGTTTATACGAGTGCGTTCAGTGGCTGCTGTAAGCTTGCTAGTAACGTTAAGCGCTGCATGCGTGTTTTATCAGCAGTAATGCTAGTTTGTGCTCATGCTAAACCTATGTACATCGGTTGGCCTTATCTAATAAACCACACACATACACACACACACACACACACGCCCATCAGTGGGGCCACAATGTAACGACATTTGGTCCAAAAACGGTGAAGCGCTGCAGTGTGTCGGCGGGAAAATGCTGCAGATGTTTGTCTGTCTTCTGTTGCCTCAGCTAGTTTTCTATAACTCCTCCGTGTTGCAGCATTCAGACAGTAAAGTTTCTTTAAGTATTTTGGAATCTGTAAGTAATTTTAGGTTCATAACAAGAAGTCGGTGGAGTTGAACTGTTGCCGTGTGTCTAGAGTTTGTTCGCTTACTTACATGCTGTGACCCTGACAGGTGTCCAACATGTCTGTGGACTGGGTGGGATATGGATACGCAGCCCTCGTCGCATCCGGAGGAGTCGTTGGTTATGTGAAAGCAGGTATGGGATTCATGTATGAAAGAGGCGGAAGGTGTGTTAATGTTCCTGAGACCTTTTA
>JAPQLA010000013.1:14099919-14114636 GCA_029822935.1 Naso vlamingii | reverse complement strand
CTCCTAGATTACAAGCAAAACCTTTGCTCAATATTAAGTATTCTGCCATCAAGCTCCATCAAAGCTGTAGAAATGTGGCGTAATATCATGTTATTGTTCAGTCACAAACATACTAGACACCAATACACCTGAAAAAAGCAAAAACAAACAGTTGTCATGTGTTTAAAATAGGGTTTATTAGGAATGCTAAAATGCTAGCATAGATTGCTTGAGCAAATGTTGCATGATTGTCTGTGGTGTGTAGCTTCCCTTGTGATCACTCGGAGCATCTAGTGCAAGAAAATGAATGCATTAGCATGCACTTGAGTTAGGATCCTTTTTGAAGTATCCCATTTTTGTGTTTGTGCACGTAAACGTCATATCCCAATTTCAGAAACCAGGATAAACCCTCATCCTGCTTTTAAAAAACCTGATTTTGTCTCACTTCTAGAGCAATGAACGAACTGATTTTGTCTTTTAGTAAGAAAAAAATGAAATATGATTGGAGGTTTAGATGGGAGACAGCATCGGTTTGCTGACCTTTTTAAGTCTGCGGTGAACAAGCTACAGGACGCCGGTTTCCCTACATGTATGGTGGATTTCAAGTCACGGTGGAAAATACTGAAGGCGCCCACGCAAATAAGATGCAGTAATCAGAAACCACTTTAATAGTATTTATCATGTATACAGGGACATAAAGAACCAGGTTTCTCTATCCTGAATGTGAACAAAAACGGGATAAGTCTTATAACCGGGATACTCCAGTCCATCTAAACACAATCAGTGTAAACATACTGCTGACATATAACTGCTGCTGTTATGCTAAATATTAAACCCATTGGCTATTGACACATAGAGCAAACAGACGAACATTAACATTCATAAAGAGACCTTTTTCTGGCCTCCTGATGAATGGGAGTCCAATATTCCCTATCTTCTTAGCTCTTTTTTGGTCTCCACCCTCTCCTTAAAAAATATCTGGCTCTGGAGCTCCACTATGTTCATCAACAACGTCTCTCTGTCTGCTGTTTGGTACAGGGAGGGCTGAGAAAAACTGTATGCCTAAAATAAACAGCTAAATGTTAAGCAGCTGCTTGATTCCAGTGGGCTGAAAGATGCTAAAAAGCTCTGCAGAGCTGATGGGACTAATAGTGTCATGTGATAATTATCTGTGGGTTCATCACATGCAGCGGTCCTTTTAATGTCGTACATATTTCATCCATGATCAATATTAACATATTGATTAGAGCAGCAAGGGGGAAAAAGCACAGCTTTAGGAGTACATCATACAATTTGTGTTTAAGTCTCTAAACATTTTCTAAACCTTTCAAAAACCTCAACCGTCCAGTAATCTCATACTTGAGCGCTTCAGCACAGAGATAGCATCAGTTTTTGGTGACTGGAGATTGTGGAGAACCCTCAGGATACCAGAGCTGAGATCTGAATGTCTGTAAGGGGAGCTGACACACCTCACTGCTCTGCTTTAAGTAGAGCACAACAAGGGCAGAGGCTTGTCTTGACCTGCAGGCGCTGGAGCTCACCAGGTGAATGAAGGAAGAGGAGGGGGTTGGGGGGGCTGTGGAGAGAAAGAGAGCAACAAAGAGACAATAAGGAGGAATGATGGAGTAAATAAAAGAGAAACTACACATGTAGGCCTTTGCATGGAAGGTAGGGAGATGGGAAATACAGAAAGAAAGCTGCTGAAGAAAGTAAAGAGAATATTTATTACATTCAGCGTTACTCTTTATTCGCACTCATTCATCTGTCCAGCTGATGTTGCCATCATACACCATGTGTTTGCTTTGTCTACACTGGTGATGAAAAATCAGTGGAATGTGGGGCCTCATATCTTCATGTGATAACAAAAAGTGCTGATGTGTGACTTTATTTGTTGATGTTTGTGTAAGCATGGGGGTTACACGAGGCTGAGTTGCAAAGAATAATGAGTGTGCGTGTGTGTGTGTTTGGAGGCAATAAGGGTGTCGAAGCAGCAGAGGAAGTGACCTCAGAGAGGAAGCTGGTGCTGAATTAGAGGAAATGGCAAGGAACTAGCTTTGATTTGGGTTTCCTCTTCCAGTGATTGCAGGAAAGAAAAAGGAAAAGAGCGGAGAGTGAGATTAAAAAGGCTGAAGGATGGGAAAAGAGAAATGAAGGGGAGATGGGAGAAAGAAGAGAAGAAAGGAAGGTGAGAGAGTTGCGAAGCAAGGAAAACAATAAAAACAAAAAAAGATACCCATGGTGAAGACTGTGTGAGGTGGATTATGTAGATTATTACAGGATAACATGGAAGGAGGGGAGTTTAATAAGAAGAGAGATGAGTAAGAGAGGAAGGAGGTGATGGAAGGTGGAAAAGGAAATGTGGTTTGGGTGGTTTCTCATCTACTGTAATCATGTCTGCTTTGGCGAGAAGCATGTCACTCATCCATCTGGCTGTGTGTGCATGCCTTTGAATGTGTGTGTATGCACACATAAATAGAAGTTGGACTGTTTTTTTCTGATTTGAATTGCAGGGTACTGCAGGGGTTGTCCTTGGCACTGGATCTGAGTGTATTTACCCAAACAGACCCACATGTTTGAGGCATTTCTGATTTTGTGCCCTTTTATCTCACTCTGTTTCCATTCCTCCTCATAGTTTATAATTCTCCTCCATCTAATCCTACCCTACAATTCCGGAGTTTTCTCATAGTTTCCTACTTATTCCCACCCTTAAATTTTTTTTGCTTGATTTTTTCTTTTCTTGGACTACACTGCCAACTAATAAAAACAGTTATGCTGCTTTAAGACCCACTAATAGCCCGTAGAGGCTAAAATGTTTATCATACCCCTCGATGCACTGGGTGAAACTTACAGTAAGCAGCTGATTTTGTCATTCTGAGGTTTTTTCTGAGGTGGAGACTTAATGAAAATGATTAAAATAAATTACTTTAAATCCTCGAAAGCATTAATGTGATTGGCAGTCTCTGCTTCTTGGATTAAGTCATATCTTTACATTTTACCAGTGGCATGAGAAAAAAGCTTACCAATCATCCAAAACAGAGAGGGCTCAGTTCTTATGTGCTTGAAATTAAGTTTTATCAACATTTCTGTGTGAAAACAAAACTTTTGAACCTTCAAAATATATGAACCATCATCTCGGTAGTAAGAATATATAGTTCAAAAGCAAACTGAGCATGACGTCAAGATGGAAGCTAGATTTCTCTGGACTTAAGTGTTAGACATACAGGTCATTCAGCTGATGGGCATTGTTATCACTTGGCACTGCTGCCAGATGGCTGCAACACACACACACACACACACACACACACACACACACACACACACACTTGCAAAGCACCAGGCAGAAGATGAAAGGCCAGAACCAACATGTCGTGGGAATTCTGTTTTCATGGAACATTTCTACCCATTCCTCCCACTGCCCACTGCAAAACGTGTGTGTGTGTGTGTGTGTGTGTGTGTGTGTGTGTGTGAGAGAGAGTGTGTTTTTTCTCCCAAGTGGTATTTTCCCCTTGGAACACTTTCACACGGAGAGTTCCTCTCATGTGGCAGCAGCTGGGCATGTGAAGCACTTCAGTTTTTTTTCATCATGTGTGTCTGTATTTGAATATAGCTTTACATTTGGGCATAGGCAATTTGCAGATGTGTGTAACTTATATATACCCATATGTGTCTGGATGTACAAATCTGTCATTAACCATTTTCAGCCTAGCAAGTGTTGTGTTTGTGTGGTTTTTTTTTTAATGACCTTTATTTAATGTGGTGGATCCCATCAAGGTGGGGATCCAAAGTAGAAAATAAAATGCAATCAAGATAAAATGAAAACAATGTGTTATTGGTCTAAAGGGGTTTTCACTTCTCTCAATCCTTACTGCAGGACTCTGAGATGATGTTCCAACCAGAATCAGATCAGATGTCTCCAGTTCAATCCAAGGTGAGAGAACACACACACACACACACTATCTCACATTTTATGTAATTTGTCAAAAATTACGGAACAGTATTTCAAAACCCTTGATCTAAAGGGTAAAGGTTTAAAAATAACTTGTCATTCTGCTCAGTGCCTTTAAGGTTCAACTTTTTCTAACTTCATGAGAATAAATGGGAGATAATAAACACATTATGGCTAAAAATGACATTTCTGCTCCGATGCTTGTAGTCTCCGCCACTGGACTTGATTGACACGGGGAAAGGGCTGAAGGTCCAGACAGCTACGCCTCATCTGGTGAGCCTTGGCAGCGGGAGGCTGAGTGTGGCAATCACCCTGCTGCCATTGAAAGAAGGTAACCAGCAGACACAAAGAAACACATTTGGATTACCAAGTCACACACTAACTACTCATCTTCCCCTCGCTCATCACTGTCCGGGACCATGTAGTTTTCACATGGGTGTAATTACTCACAAGTCATGCAAAGCTGTCACCTCACAGTCTCCTCCCTTTTTTCCCCTTCCTCCTCCCCTCCTCTTTCTCTTTGTCTGCCTTTCCCCACATTTCTCCTCCATTTTGCCCTCTCCCTGCCCTCACATTGCTTCATTTCCAGTGTTACAGGGGAGTAGGGGAGAGTGTGATAGGGGAGAGTGATAATCTGTGCTGGATTGCAAGACATACAAGGAGCTAACACTGCTCCCTCCCACGGATCTTTTTTTTAACCAAAAACACATATTTTCATGAGTTACTACATCAACATCCCTGTTTATTTATGTTTATTGTCATTGTCTATTGATATTATTAGTTGAGCCCCCAGCTATCCATACAAAAATGAGGACATTTGCACCTAAACCAAATAAAACAGAGAGGATTGGCATTTCAGGGTTTCATGACAGTGTCTACTTGAACAGAGAGAAAGCACCACTTCCATTAAACTGAAATTGATAGTATTCAACAAATTTTGCAACTATTGTCAGGAATTGGGCCTTGTATGTGTGCCCACACAGAGGATGATAATGGCTGTACTTACTGTTATTTAAAGTCTCTTTGTCATCAGCCATCCACAGGTATCTTGCACTCCTTCTCCCTCTTTTACTTTCCCCCTCTCTCTTGTACTCTCATACACACTCACACACACATACACACACTCACACACATGGGCACAAACATTCGCTCATGAGGTCAGCGAGTCACGGGCACCGTTGCTTCATTCTTATTCCTTGTAGTTGGCCAAACATATGACAGCAGAGATATTGGAGCAATGAATCTACAATATAATGAGGACATGCTTGTGTATCTCATTGTGATTCAGTAGCCTGCAGATGATAAATGGCATGTTAATACAAACTGAATGATATTTGATTAAAAGCATGAAAAGTTAGTGTCTGTCCCCAGTAGAGTGCTGGCGACTCTCACATGTAGGCCTACTTGTGGAGTTGACGTGTCATTTGTGGATCACAAAGCTGTCATTATGCAGAAAGACAGACACTTTTTTGTTTTGCCTCGTCTCAGCCACGAGGACATCGCAGTGAACCAAATGTGTTGGCTTTTGAATTGATGGATATATGCAGTGTTTAAATGAAATGATAGTCAGTATTACAAATTATTTACCCCAAACCATACATCCATACATATGCAGAAAAACTGGCTGGTTTCTCCCTGAAGGCCAAGTGTGACCTGCGACTCAGTGGATGACATTAAACTGATATGTAAGCCTTTTGACTGATGTGATTTTTATCCCCACATAGATGGTCTGAAGGCTGATCGGCTGAATTTGTGACTTCTCATACTTTGCATCATTTTCGTGTTATCCCTACCCTGTTGCCACACACTTTCTCAGTCTCCCAGCTCGGTGTACCCTTCCATGAGGAATGCTAACAATGTGAACAAGCCATTTAAGGAGAACTGAGGGCGTATTTCTCTCCAAAATGTGTCCTCTGAAGACTAACAGTCAGTTAAAAGTCAAACCACTGAAGAGGCCCTTTAAAGTGTAGATCACTGACCACCTTTATTCAAAAAGAACACTTGAACTTGTAAAAATGTTGTCTAATCATCAGTTTTCCACAGAGACATGCAAGTCTACACAGTGGTTGATATATGCTGGCAAGCGCGGCTGTAAATAAATATGTTCTGTACCCTTTGTTTTACTGATCGCCACATCTGCATTGGTTGACATTCCAGGAGTGACCCGCATAGGAAGAGAGGATGCTCCAGTTCCTCAAGACATCACTATCCAGGGGCCTGGCATTGAGGCGGAGCACTGTCTCATCATCAATGAAGGTTGATTGAAAACGAAACATTAATACTGACGGGCATCCTGATAAACACAGTTTTCTTGTTGTAGAACTGGCAAGAGTTTAAAATTACCAATTTCTACTGGCACAATCTTTCATTTGTTTCAGTAAAATGACTGTTTCAAGATAAATATGAGTGAACTGTTAATCTGGATATCTTTCAGTACATTGTCAGTGCGTTGAGTGAATGAAAGAAAATTATCTTCCAAGAGACAGTGATTGATTACACTCCTGAGGTTTTTTGTGTTTCTGTGTGATACAGCCTATGTAATTGCAATGCTAAGAGTTCAAACCAAAGCCTTGCAGTGAAGCTAGAAATAGCATGACTTTCGGTGCAAGTTATGATTAAAATGAGTAGTGTAGCTGGGAGTCATCTTTCAAATTCTTTGAAGGAGTTGATGATGTAGCGATCTGCAGTTCAAAATAGAGAATACTTTAGACTGATCCCATGCTTTCTCAACACAGGAGGAGTGGTGACCCTGGACCCCTGTGGTCATCTCTGCAGTCTGGATGGAGTACAGGTCACTGTGCCCACACCGCTCACACAGGGTAAGATACACACACACATACACACACACACACACACACACACACACTCCCAGTTTGCCCATGTACAGGTGTTTTACCTGCTTTGACACACCTGGCACTCATGTACGAGTTTTGATACACTGCCCCCGTCTGGTCAGTAAAAGAAGTACACTGAAAGTTGACTCAAATACATGAAGTGAGCATATTTCCAGAATTTCATAAGTTCTCTGTGTGTGTGTGTGTGTGTGTGTGTGTGTGTGTGTGTGTGTGTGTGTAAGAGAGGGAATGGTTAGTTTGTGGTTTGGTTAACTTGCATTCCTTTCAGTATGTGTATGAGTCACATGGTACAGTCAACATTGTGTTGACGTTTTGCTTGGAAACGACAGGGTGCAAAGTGTGTTTCTGTGTGTGTGTGTGTGTGTGTGTGTGTGTGTGTGTGCTATCACATAAATAGTATAGGCGTAAGTGTGTATGAGCCATTACACATGTTTGTGTTTTGAATGATGACGTGCATGTGTGTGCACCTCTTGTTTGGTTTCATTCGTAGTGGTTTGGAACAGCGAGCTGCTGGTGAGTCACAGCTTCCACCAACTGTTTAGGATCCTCTACTCACTGAATTCTGGGATCTCAAACTGCAAAAACTTGCACATAAACGGATTAGCCTCCCAAATTTCTTTTCTTATCTTTCTGCCCACTTCTGTCCGCGTCCAAGGGGCTGTTCTTTGTCAGCCAGAGTGGTGATCTGTTTATGTCTCTTCTGTTTGCCTCTTCTTCTTTCTTCTCCCAAATTCCACTTTCAGTCAGAGCTTTCTGCGTTTTACTATTATTGCTCTCTATGACAACTTCCACTCTGTCTTCCTTCCTTTTTCTTCTTTCATACATGGGCTTTTCCTCCCTCTGTGTATCTAATCTTTCTGTGTATGCTTTTCTCCTTTTCATTGTGTCTTGTGTGGTCTTGCCATTTTAAGTTAAATATTGACAGGTCCATTTATCTTGCCGCTGCGCCTGGTGGACTCAAATATTGAATCAGGTCACTGTGAAGTAGAGGGGGCGAGGTAAAGGGCTTAAAAGGAGAAAGGAGTTTAAAAAAAAGGCAAAAATGCATGGTGTTGTCAATGATGGAAAGAGACAGAAAACGAGACAGAGAGAAAGACAGAAAGAGCAAACATCTTTAGGGAAAATTCACCGGCTTGGAAGCTCTGGATTGAGTTAGTCTAACCACACACACAAATTGATACACATACACACCAAGGGGCGATCTGGAGATGATTAGCTATGTGTAGGAAGTGATCTGTTCTGTATTTGGGACTTCTGAGCTTGACCTGGAATCACATCAGCGTCACTGCGTACTCACCCAGCAGCTGAAAGTCACTTGTAGAGTAGTAATATGTTCATACAACAGTAACAGTGACAATATTAATAACCGTGAAGCAATTCTAACAGTCACAAACAAGCGATACAACTAGTGGTCG
Source organism: Naso vlamingii (assembly GCA_029822935.1). Classification (NCBI taxonomy): domain Eukaryota; kingdom Metazoa; phylum Chordata; class Actinopteri; order Acanthuriformes; family Acanthuridae; genus Naso; species Naso vlamingii. The sequence continues at coordinate 14,106,441 of JAPQLA010000013.1, read as the reverse complement.
GTGGAGTGCTGAAAATCTATAGGCAACTCAGGTGAAAGTACTCGTATTTCCATTGAAAAAAAAAAATTAAGGTAAAAGGAAAAAGTAAAAGTAGCCTAAAAACAAAAGTAAAAAGTACCTGATAAGCACATTACTCAAAGTACAAGTTACTTGTCATTTTAAGTCTTCTTTCAAATGTCTGCATAAAAAAGTGGCATACGACCTGTCTCTGTTCTTTTTGCTTACATTATAACAGTCTACAAACCTAGTGTCCCAGCCAGCATTCACATCAGTATGAAGCAAATGCAAAACTAGCTGCAGAACAAAACACAGCTGCTCCAACAGCCACGCTCTCTCTCCCTTATGTCTCACTTACAAGCTGCACGCATGATACAAGACAGAGTAGCAGTCAGTGGGTTCATGTGTGGAAAAAAAGTTTGCAGTTTATGAACCATCTGAAAGAAACGGTTGGGGGGACAACCCCCCTACTAATTCTGCGTTTGAGAATTTCTTATGTAGACCTACTTTGCAGTGTTATCTTCCCTCTCCAAATCCTTCCACCTTTACTTTGGCTGGCCAGTCTGTCCAGCATACCCTCAAATCTCCTTTCTACTCCCCCTGTTTTGTTTTGTCTGTAAAATGAAAGTATCTGCTTTTTAGAAATGAATTGAATGGCCGTTTGCACAGAGTAAAATAACCAGTTTTCACAAAGTTTTTTAAATCAGTCTTTTAAAGTCTAACTGGTTTGTGGTTCAACTGCTCCAAGGTATTTCAAAGAACAGAGAAGGAAAATAGGTAGGTAGACAAAGAAAAGCTGAAGGGGCGTCTACTGAATACCTCACTGTCTAATCGCCTGTGAACCTACCAACTTTAGATAGGGGCTGATGGCAATGGCGGTAGCCTATACGCGGGTTGTTTACATATGTTATTTAATTACTTACACTCGTGTATCTTTCCTTTTTATTGATGGGTTTTAGGATAAGTAGAGACTTTATGTTTCTTGGCAGTAGTTTAAAGCGTATGCTCTCGTAAATCTTGATGCCGTGCCCCCCCTTTTTAACAACAGTTGGTACAGTCCCGGAGTCAGACTTGTGGATGGTAAATCAGGCAACTTTCCTCCACACACGGAGTCGAAACGATTGAAGACCCGCGTTACTGAGGAAGAAGGAAAACAACAACTCAGGGACCGGCAGGCGTGCAGATAATATTACATAATATATAATATTTGGGGTTTCCCTTTTTTTGGCAGACTTTCTTGTCATGTTAATTTGTTAGGCGTCAAAAGGAAGAAATTGCTTTTTTTTAATCGAGACAAGTGCTCAAGACTGAATGGGACCCAAAAGGTTTGTAACGTATTTTTATTAACGTTAACGTTTGCTCCTCTGACAAACGTTAACATTAGCTTTAACGTTGAAGTTACATTTAACTCTGTAGTTAATCAAATGCACAGTTTTTAAGCTAACTTACTTCATATTGAAACCCTTGTTTTCCTAGATAACGTTACATCAAGCATCTGTTGTTCCTTTGAACTCTGTCTATCTATCTGTCTATCTGTTTGTCTGTCTCTGTGTGCGGGGGAGCTGTACATAATGTGAGAGTGTTTTTGACGAGCTCACACACTTTTCTCTAACTCTGACGCTAGTAATAGCTCATTTACCTTTAAATCAGCCGTACCAGTTCCTCACATGCTCTTTGAACAGATTGGGCAATTCTCTCTACCTTGGATTTTGTTGATGTCACTATTAATCAATAGATTTGTTTATTGGAAGCTTTATCTTATTTGCCATTCAAAAGAGCAGAGGAGTCTACTTTTGCCAGTCATGATAAACAACATATGCTCATCAGCTGAAATAATTGATTTTCCTTTGAAAAAATGTAAAGACTTTCCCATTGGCTGCAGTTGAAACCATTAGAAATACTAATGAAGTACCATCTGTTGCTATAGATCAATGGTAATACTAATGCACCATGCTGTCAACATTGAACTGATGACAATTTAACTTTGCCGCTTCTTTAGATTTTTTAAATAGTAGTGGACTAGAGGGTAAAGCAAAGCTCCACATGGCTCATTGTTTTAGCAGGACAGCAGGTGAATCAGTGCTGCTACTAAGTGCTGGAGGCTTTCCATCACAACCTTGTTTGTTTTTTGCATATTTGCATGCACCTTTTAATGTAAATAACCTTGGTGTGTACGCCTCAGGGTCATGAGCTAGCTTGCAAGTTTGCAGACTGGTGCGAGTGCTTGTGACAAAAAGAAGTAGCCCGTGGCTGTATGGACAGGCTCTGTGGTTAAGATACCTGACACCTGGGAACAAAACCTGCTTCATTGTCCTTGATGTTATTGCTTTCACAGGTCTGTCTTCTTCCCGCCCTTTTGCACATTTAGGCCCTTTAACAAACTTTAAATCAGATGCATAAGAGATTTGTAATCAGTTTTATACAGTGTTTGTGCTTACCTTTCTTTGTTTTCTTTCTGATAGATTAGAGGTTACTAAAAATTTCTACATGTGGATGTAACCACGCCTGCAAACTTCACTTGATAAAAGTCGAGTGGGGGTTGATGGGTTGATGCTCTGTGGATAGGAGTTGAGATAGAGCAGAGGGAGGATGTCCACTGAGCCTGTAGTGAGGAGTGTGTTTGTAGATGTGTGTTTGTGTGAGAGAGAGAGCAGAAGTGTGAGTGACTGACGGCACTAATCTCTACCAAGCCCCTTGAGAAACACCAGTCTGTTTTTTTATGATGTTGCTGCTGGACCTGTGTGCCCCAGAGAGGGTTAATTAGTGGTTTTAGGGCCGATTTACGCTCCCACTGGGACGTTCGTGCATGCATCTTTTCATGAATGAGTAAATTCAGCTTTACCTAAGCACTGTGCTAATTTAAGGGGTCAAGGCAACCATTTAAAAAAAAAAAAAATTTCAACATTTTAATGATCAAATCATCTTTTTCCTGACTGAGAGCATTTGGAAATTTAAGGACTCTAATGATTTTACACATCAAATCTGACCAATTAGTAGCCAAGCGAGTAACATCAACATGGGATCCTTGTAATTAGTTTATTTTTCATTCGAACCTGCCGGTCTCAATTTGGTAATTCCTCCACTCATGTTAACCAAATAGAGAAACAGTTTGGAGTTTCTTCTTCCATAACATTGCGGTAAGAGCGTAGTTTGGTTCATTTCGACCTACATGGGAAGAGAAATTGGCTCCAGACGTGATGCAGCTCCTACATCTGTGTCCTCAAAGACTCTGAGGTCGGACTTTGTAGATCGCAAACTTAAAATTATCCTATAAATGTATACAGACTGATTTTGAGTTCTGTTGTTGTTGGAGAGGAGAGGGTCCGTCCTTGCGTGTGTGTGTGTGTTGGGGTGTGCATGCTTCGACATGGGAGGCAAACTCAAATTGCTGGTAAACAAGTCAACACGTGACTGAGATTAAATGTTTTTGGTTAGATGGCATGTCCAAGTGTGTGTGTCGGGGGGAGTGGGCGCGTGTTTTTTGTGAAAGTTAGTGAGGACAGGGGACTTAAATTTAGTTTGTCTGCAAGCACTTAAGATTAGACACTTGTGATTGGATGCGGAGGATGCTGTGTGTGCCCTTGTATTTGTTTCACAGATGGGTTAGGAGAAGGTTATGGCTTTTCTTTACAACCTGTAGCGAAGCGAAAAGGCAGTTGAGTTGTCAGATTTAAATGTTAAAATACTTCACTGATGTTTTCTCTGTTAAACACACACAGCCTGCTAGTATTTGTTTATGCCGATGATGGAAGGAGGAAAAGAATTAGCGAGTGGTTATTTGTTAGCTAAGGAGCCCTGAGAGGAAATTAGAAAGACAGGAGAGGTGGGGGCTTTGAACAAATCAGGGCGACACACTTTACCTTCCACTTTAAAGGTGGCACATGGCGAGGCTATTGAGGGAAGGAAATTAGATTTTTACAAGAGCAGACTGCTGGCAAATTGTGTGTGTGTTTGTGTTTGTGTGCGCGCGCCCGTCCCCGTGTGTTTGCTGTAGTGCTAAATACCGAGAGTCACTGTGAACATTAGACAGCCACTGTTACAAGACATGCTTCCTCACACACAAATTCAGAGGACACACAACACTTTAACGAAATACATGAGCATTACTCATGTCTGGCAATGAGAAACATGTTATTAGATTGTGCTCACGCTGGCCGTCACGGTGACCAGTGTGAGTCTGTGTGTGTTTCTCTTCTCTTCGCGCAATAAACACACCTTTTCGTCTCTCCGTCGTGATGCCGCTGCTTCACAGTTTGCGCCCAAACCTGCAGGATTGTGTTTGCATGGGCATGTGTTTGAGAGGTTCAAAGGCCAGCTGTGCAGACTAAACATTTCTTATACTGTTTTCATATGTGTGGTGTTAGCTCAACCTCACAACGGCACTCCAGTCTCCCCCTATGCTGAGAAATTACAGCTTTGAAGGCGAAAAAAATCTCTCAAGGCAGTCTAAGGCAATGTCTAGACAGATATGACCTCTTTTGGCCAAACTGTAATCTCTAATGTGGCCATTAGCACAACTATTCAGTTGAGATGTTTGTCAGACTGGACTTTAGGTGGAGAGTGAGACGGAGAAGGGCAGAGGAGAGAGGAGAAGAGGAAAAGAGAAAAACAATTTTGACATTTTTCCATTCAGTCTTTTTCCACTCACTCTCTCGCTATCCCCCGCTTGCCTCAGTGTTTGTGTCTGACTTCAGGTCCAAAGAATCTGATGTAACTGTAATGGAGCTATTAAGGAGGTGCTTTTTTAGTCTTTTACACACACACGCTAACAGTGTGGGGGTTTACTGTAATGCTTATCTGACGCGTCTACCCGGGGGGATGGAGGTTGAAGGAATGCAGGGAGCATTGAGATGGCATGTGCGTGTCAGAAGACAGTCAAATGAGAGGAGATCTCCTTGTTTTTAAGTCAGTCTTCTTGTAATTTTCTGTCACTCTCGTGTTTTTATTTCTTTTCCTGCGTCAGATGTGCTTTGCGTGTGTATCAGCAGCGGCACTGCTGTCTCTCAGCCTTCCTTTCTGAGGTATTTGGACAGCTGTGGCTGCCTGTGTGTATTACAGAGGTTGTGACCCCGACATCTTGTTTAATACCTGGCCCTCTCAGCCTAATTGATGGCCAGAGCAAACACTGTGGTCTGGAATGGGCTCGCTGTGCAAGAGCTTGTGCAAGTGTGTGTCTGGCTGTGAAAAAATATCCTAGACCTATACCAATTTGAAACTGTACTAACGACTGGCTCATCACATGATGCATTCCTAGTATACTATATTTCACCATGGTATAGTTGGTTTTGTGCCACAGTAACACAAATGCCAAGAATTATATGCATAGATTTACTAGAGATGTTCTGATACCGTTTTTCCTTCCTGATACTGATTCCAAACTTGTGGATCGGCCGACACAGAGTACCGGTCAGATACCAGTGCATAAAAAAACAGTTCCTTACCCATTTCCTTTGACTTTCCAGTGTAAAATATTGCTGAATGCAGAAATTTTGCCAGCCCTGTCGGCTCTCTCCATTCTTCTTCGTCGCCCTTGCCTGTTTAGGGACCCGGACGTAGCCTAGCCTTTTTGGCTTATTCTGGCATTTTTCTTATTAAATGCGCTGTCCCTGTCAAATAAACCAGTAAGCTCAACTAAACTAAAAATAGCAGTCGCCAGAGGCAGGACAGCCAAACTTCCCAGTAGGTATCGGCAGCATTTTCCGATACTAGGTATCGGAACAATTCTAAGAATGACTCTTTGATGCATGAGTAAGGCTGTACCATTTTTTTTAAACTCCGTTTTACGTGATTGTAAGTTGCTCACCTTCTTTCATTGTAAATAAAAAAATTGTATCTCTAATTTTATCTTGTGTGTCCATGTGTTTTCTCTTCCAGGTTATTCTCTTTGTCTTGGTAAGTCCTACTTCTTCCGGTTCAACCATCCTGAGGAGGCCAGTAGAATGAAGAGCATGCTTCCACAAAAGAGCCCCGTGTCTGCTTTAGCCTACAACACAGGTACACACTTACACACACACACACACACACACACACACACAGAGTGGGTCTGGAAACGCCCTTCCCTGACCCCTAAACTGCACTTGATCAGTGTTCTCATTTCTTTGTTCCTCCCCTCTGCCTCTGTTCTTCCACGTCACCACCCCTTCTTCCATCTCCATCCTTCCTCTACCTCCTTTTCACGTATTCATCAGAATATCCCCCATGAAAATTTTTGCTCCTATGCCCTGGTTAAGTTGCAGGTAGACATGCCCCAGACAGGTGTGTGAGATTTGGGTGTTATCTTTGAGTGTGTGTGTGTACATGTGTGTGTCAGATGGATTGAGGGGTAGGGTGGGGCCGGGGTATCTCTTTCAGCCCTCTCGTATGTCATTCTGAAACCTACGTTCTCATTGTCACACACATGCTAAAACTTAAACACAAAGCATATTGAGCATGTTGGAATGTTTTTGACATCTGGTGGGGGGGGGGGGGGGGGGGGGGGGGGGGGGGGGGGGGGGGGGGGGGGGGGGGGGGGGGGGGGGGGGGGGG
>JAPQLA010000013.1:13893670-13906128 GCA_029822935.1 Naso vlamingii | reverse complement strand
TTTGATGTGTTTATAATTGGTTGTCATGCCAATCAGACTGTTTTTGTGTGTGTGTGTGTGTGTGTGTGTGTGTGTGTTTTTGTTTGTTTTGTTTTGTTTTGTTTTGTTTTTTAACCCTAAAGAATTTAAACTGAGCAGAGTTTGTTATGTGTTAAACCAGTTGAAAGTTATCATAATTATGCACATTTTGATAAATAATTTTTGCATTTTATTTCAAGCCATTGTTATTTGCATATATTATTCCTAGAGATAATGGCTACATAATGCAATAAGTCTTGAGATGTCCTGATGACTTGTATGGAGCTACTTTTATTTTAGATATCTCTCTCTCTCTCCCTATATATATATATATTTCTATATATATATAATTTTCCTTGCAGGCAGTATCATCAAGTTGTCATGTGTTAAACATATGTTAGAACTTTGTGAAAGTGTTGTGTCTTTGCCATTGTTTTATCTGAACTTGGTGCATCTGTTTGGGCGCATTTGCTTTATACTTGTGAGAGCGTCTGCTCATGCATGTGTCTGTGCCAACGAAAGCCTGTCTGCTGTCAAGTCTGCTGTCTCATAGTTGCATCATCTTATGATTATCACATCAGATATGGAGGTTTGGCTTAGCTAAGCGTTTGTCTGCTGACAGCTCACTATGTGCCACTGAGTCCACATCCATCCCTGCGTGTGCTCAAATTTGTCAGTGCTGCTTGTCAACTGAAGTGTGCGATGTGAAATCTGAATTTGTTTTTCTTTTTTGTGCTTATGCATACACACATGTAAGAGCTCACCTCTGAGTGAGCCACTTTTTTTTTTTATTCCGTTTGGATTGACATTATCCTTTATGCACATTCCACATTTTTCCAAGGCTAACTATAGATATTAGTGTCTGCAATATAACTGTGAATGATCAGAGAGAGTCTGATGCTATTCAAAGAGACAGCTCTAACCTTTCCTATGGTCTCCACTATCACCGCTCATTTTCCTCTCCTTCATCAGGGTGTCAGTGACAGGCAGAAGCTAAATATAGATTGCAGTGGCTGGCTCTGATTGAAAAGGTGTTACAATAACACACAGGATAAAAATGAAAAAAGGAGAGTGAGTTAATTGAATTGGGAAGAAAAAAGAAAAAAATTAAACAAACAGACAAACACTTGGAGTCCCTTTTTTTATTGACCACAGAGCATTTTTTGGACAATTCATGAAAAACTTACTTTTATCATTCTAGAGTTATGGTTCACCTTTCATGATTGTCTATATTCTCTCACACAAGGTTTCCTGTGGTCTTTAAGCTGTAGGCACCATATTCACCCAGCAGTGGGTCGAATATTCTGTTAGATGCTCGTCAGGCTGAAAGCTACCTGGTAACCTGTAGTTTTGCATGTTTGTGTGTGTGTTAATGTTCCAAATGTGTGGGTTTTTTGTATACTCTCTGTTGTGGCTTTGTATTGCCGATGCTTGGAGCGAGTGTTGGTGTTTGCGTGTCTATGTGTGTTCTTGGCAGCCACTGCGAGCTTGCGTGTCCTTAGTTGTGTTCCGCTCGATAAAGCAATTCAGGCATCTCCACGGACTCCTCCTCAGAGCTGAGGACCCTAAAAAATGCCTGACTGTGGTGCAAAAACCCAGGGTATTACTGACTAACATCTGTTCACACTGTGAACTGTTGGCATGCGACGCACACTTTACAAGGAGGAAACACACACCGCCACACATACACACTCACATGCAAACACGTAGACGGAAAAACGCCATGCCAAGACTAATTTATCATTTTTCAAACATTAGTGGTAAGTGGCAGCCAGTGGGAAACATTTGCTCCTGCTGTCTTTTCTGCCTGACTGGCTGTGCAGCTCAAGCCTTCAGTGCTCTTAAAGGGGAATGCCACTGAAGTTTCGGTTGATCCAGTTCAATTTGTATTCGTCTTTTTTTTTTTTTTTTTAACACTATGAAGATGCAAGACAAACAGTGATACAGCACGCCAGATGATGTGAAGTTAAAAATAGCAAGTGAAGTTACATATATAGGCTGGTTGCATAAGTCTATCCTGCACCTGAAGATAAATTTGAAGAAAACAAGCTGAATGTATTGAGGAAGTGTGTTATTTTGCCCAGGATATACTACATTATATTACAGTATGCAAGAATTAAAGTTCACATGATGGTTAAAACTTACTGGCTGCGGCTCTAAAAAAACAAATCTTCAGTGTACAATGGATCAGTAAAATACATCCTACTGTAGTAAAACATTGTTTCAGAGTTTTTTTTTTACAGTGTTCTGGCTTCTTGGTTCATGTATTTGTTTTCCACCCATTAAATTCATTTCATGCACAAGTTGTCGCAGAGACCAGCACATTGCAGAACTTGTACTGTTCCTGGAAGAGATTCAGATTCATTGAAGGTCCCAAAGCTTTCATCTGCCTTGCAGTGACCTTGCAGGGCATTCTGGGACGCATTGCTGGTGCATTAAAGCGCTGCCTGTGAACCGTTGAGGAAATCATGTGAAGCGTGACTCCTAAGCTAATCATAACTATAGGGGTAGTAAATTATCAAGGCCATATATGAGAAATCACATAAGCTTGCAGATTCACTGACAAAATTTAATTATGATGTTGTCATATTCCACTGGCTACTAGCAAACAGTACCAGCTTGATGCCTTGTGGCTTATATCAAAGAATATTATGCACACACGACGTAATGTAGATATTACAGCAATCCGTTTTTCTTTAGAACAAATAATGCCCAGTGAGAAACAGACAGAGAGCAGTTAGTTGCATGCACAAGTCCATTAAAAGTCAGCCATTATTTTATAGCAGAAAGGTCATGTCAGATAACAGGAATCTAAGTTGAGGAAGGCGGCTCTCAATTGGTATGCATATGACAAGTGAAGTTGAGCGAAACAAATGTGACCTCTAGATGGATGTTTTGTTGTGCTTAATGGAATTGTTAGCGTTTAGCTGAGAAAGATGGGAGTATCAATGCTTGGGGCGGGGGAAGCTTAATGCATAAAGAGTGAGGGAAAGAAAGATGTAGATAGAGACAGAATGGACGTAGGAAGAGGAGGTGAGAGAGAGAGAGAAAGAGATGGATGGCTAATGAGTAGTTTTCATTACCTTGTGCAAGCCACAGTATATAGGCTACTAGGTTTATGGATTTCATTATTTTTTGATTTTTACCTGTCTTAGCTCCATTGGTTTTTGCTTCATTTCATCTCATTTTATTTTACATTTCCTTTTCTTTTTTTACACATCAATCTTTGTCTTCTCTAGTTTTCCTCCTTATCATTTAGGATATTATCATACTTAACTGCATGATGACAGTGCTAATAAACAGAGCTGTCTTTGTGTTTTCGTTGCATATCAGTTTGTATGTGTGGGGATAGTCAGGGGAGACAAAATATTGTCTTCCCTTCTGATGTGTCCTAGCGATGGACCAACAAAGAAAGTGCTGGCCCCAGGACGTCAGTGGTGTGTGCATGTGTGTGCCTAGTCCATACTATAAGGTATAATATGTCAAGAGTTAATGAGAATCTAAGCACAAAGGTCTTGTCACTTCCTTTCAGAGCTTGCAAGTGCATGTCATGGTCTTCATTAATTCATGTGACCTTAATGTGGTCCATTGTTCAATGGATAATAAGTGGTTGTATACAAGTGAATACATGCTGAGCAAGTGACAAGCACATGCATAGATACACAGACAATATTTTGATTGCTGTATTCATCTGACTTGCTGTATATGCTGCAGACATGTTGTGTATCAAACATTAAACATGCTGAACTAAAGAGATACAGATCCAGAGACAAAAAAGCGTGCGTGTGTGTGTGTGTGTGGTGTGTATGTACATGTGTGTAATGAAGGAGGGAAAGGGAGGGAGTGTGAGGTGTAAAGTTCATGTCCTGAGGCATTAACAGCTTTCTGATTGTGTTGTTCAGACTTACACATCTGTCCAAAGACCCCTCGGGTAGGTCAGAGAGAGGTAAAGCCTGAGTGTCCAAGTGTGTGTGTGTGTGTAGGCACATAAGACTGAGAGGAAGGAAAGAGGGAACAAAAGCAATGAGTCACCACACATGCTTACCCTGCTGTGTATTGGTGCCCAATCCCATAGCACGTATAGGACTATTTATTCTAATCAAGCTGTGACATTTAGTTCCACACCAGCAGGGACCAGCCCCACTCTTTTTGCCGCATGTGCGTACACACCCTCACACATACCCACACATTTCCTCACCCTGCGCCCAAGACTTCTCTCAGGGGCAAACACATTTACCAGACTATAAAGTTGTCCTACCCCGAGGAGCAGACATTCACACCGCTGGTTTGGACTGAGTTTTCACACACTTTAGAGTTGATCACAGCAGCTAATACACCCCAGACACATGGTGAGTGCCAGAAACATTCTGAAAAAGTCCCCTGCTTGTGTCTCATTGAATTATGTTTTGTTTGACTTGATCCAACTTCTTTTCTGCTCTCTCCATTGTATTTTTTGGGGGCTCTTGCCTGCTCTTTTTCTTTTCTTTTTCTGCTGTTCTGGTTTCAGTGTTCTCTTATCGCTGTGACTTTGCATTCTTTTGTGATATTTTATTCTTGTTTTAAAAAGAAGTTTGACGTCAGTGTCTAAACAGGACTAAGAATCAACAGCCATACTAGCACCTATGTGAGGCTATACTTAGGCACAGCAGTGCTTTGAGCTAAATGCTATCGTTAGCTTTCTTACCAAATTTGGTAAGCATTTCACCCATGGTAGGAAATTAAAACTGATGTAATTCATCATAATGTTGATTTTCGGTCAAAATAACAAAGTGTTCAGTAAAACACAGTTTTGACTGGATGGTGGTGCTAGAAAAAAAGGGGCAAGTTATTATAATTCATCCTGTGGGGAGCACAGATAGCTCAGCAAAATTCCATAAAAAATCCATTTTGTTGTTGTCAAGACATTTCACAAGAAATGTAAACTGTTGGCCTTACAGTGGTGCTAGAGGAAAAGTCGGGATAACCTTAGATGCTTAACGTAGGTAAAAACTTAACAATGAGCAATAATTGTTGACCTATTTTAGTCTGGACTAAAGGGATGGAGGATGGAGGAGGTGACTGGCTGATATTGTCATCCATAGCATCCTGCTGCTAGCAAGGCACATAAAAATAAAAATATACACTCGTTTTTCGTAACTTTGTGGTCCCACAGCTCATCTTTGTGACACTTCTGTCATATTTTCATTTCTATCTCTCTATTTTGTTTTTTTTATTTGTTATTCTTTTCTTCCTTTTCATTGTTGCTGTACACCTCACATTACGCAATTTTGTTAAATATTTTCAAGTATGGCTTGTGTGTGTAAGGTGTATGTTTCAGAGTTTTCTCAAAATAAAAATTACAAGTTGAAAAAATACACACTTCTTTTGCAAATTTTGCTGGTTTGGTATGTCGCTAAAGTTGACCTCTGTGTCTTTTTAAAAGGCCCAACTAGTGTTGTTTGAATTCTGAATATTTTTAAACCTGATATTGCATTTTAATAATCTAAAATTAGTTTTGCATAGTATGCATTTGACTTCTGTTTTATGTTGGATTTGATATATGGACCGGTCCATCACATGTGGACAGCTTTTAGACTTTATCATGTTATCGTTCTGCAGCTTTCTGCTGCTCTTTTTCAGTGTCTGTCTGACCACCCTCCTGTTTTTTCCACAGCTAAAATACTATCCAATTACATTCCTTTATCTCACTATACTCCACTCTCGTTCTCCTGCGTTGGGTGATAATAGAGGGATCCATCACACCATTAGCTGCAGGCGGCTTTATAAGCTCAGCAAAACGCTGCATAGAGAGAACGCAAATTATAGGCTGCTGCATTACACCTTAAAATACGCCTTGTGTTTGGGCCGTGTTTGTGTATGTATGTGTCTGTGTGAGTGATGATGATACCGCGAGTCATGCTCCCCCTAATGACTGATGATGCATTTCCAAGAGGAGAGGAGAAAAATGGTGGCAGGTGGCAACATCTCTCACACTGCTGTCGTCCACACTGTCTATCTTTCTGTCTGGCTCTGTCTGCGTTGTTTCATCTCTCCCTCTCTATAGCTGTCTTTGCTTTAAATTATGTTTTGGCTTTTTGCATTTTGGTGACACAGTAAAACATTTCACACACACCCTTGTGTTTCCTCAAAACGACTTTATAGCATTGCTAGCCCATAGGTTAACAATTATTGAAAGGGTAGTGGTGTAGTTAGAAAGCATTCATACTTAATTTAGTTAAAAAAAAAACTGGTAATTGTTGGTGTTTGATTAAAAAATATGTTTAAATGCCAGCATCCACAATTAAAAAGTCAGAGGTCAGACTCTTACAGAACAACACTGAGGTGTGCAAGCAGAGATTTCGAGATCGATTTTTGCTCAGGGACACTTTAGTACAGCCGCTGTAGACCAAATATACTACGAGCAATGTAAATCTTGCTCGTCCAGTCAATGGCTAATTGCTTGAGCGGGAGCCAGAGCTGGATGCTCTGCTACTCCCAGAATGAATGTGACAAAAATGTCTCAACTAAGTAAATGAATGTGCTTCTCGTTTTAATTAAACATCCTAGAGGATTTTAAATCTTACTCGTAGATCCTGTGTCTCCTTTTACTCTTCTCATTTTCCAACTGCAACAAATTTCATTTATACTGTATGTACCTGGAACAAAATATCAATACAAAAACATATATATATATATATATATATATATATATATATATATATATATATATAGAATATGGATTTTTGTTGCGGTATGTATTTGACACTCTGATGCCAGACATCGTTATTTTTATTAAAACATGCAGGCACTCTAAATGGATTCTCCTGCCAATTAGACTCACCAAAGTCATACAGAGACACACATATTATTTCTTCTGCTCGAAGGCATTTCAGTCTTCTGCCAGTTTATGAGTATTTTTACATTGGAATGATGGCATCAGTGGACATGGACAAGTTGCAGTTCATGCATCCCTTGAAAAGGAACCTAAGACAAGACTTTATGCTCTACTTGTATATTGTTTATTTTCATGAAATTGACGCCACAATGCAATTATTAAATGCATAAATTCTGCACTTTGGCTTTTTAATGTTAATTTTTCGTCTCTGGTTACACAGACATCAGGATGTAGTGAATATAATTGTTTTGCTGTCTGATGAGATTCCAGAGTTGCTAAATTGTGGTTCTGTAATTAATGTGGGCCACATATTGTGATAGTACCATAAATAGTTGCTCTGTGATTCCCACTCCTTAAGAATAGAGTAAAATATATTACTGAAGCTGAAGAAACAAATATAGAAAAGATATTTTCTATGCAATACTTCTGCTAAATTATCCTGTCCCATTCCAACTATCCACATTGTTTTAGATTTTGTAGTTTCTTTCCAATATTTCCTTTTGCTTCCTTTGCTTTGAAGTAACCTTGTTTGTCCAAGTAATGTCTCTCTACCTGTCAGTTCAGCTGTAACTGCGAAGACGGATGGATAGACCATGTTTACTTCTGTAGGAGTCAGCAGCTGGTGACTCCATGTCAGTGACAAGGAGATGGAGGCCTGCAGGGCCAGCAGCAGTGTGTGTGTGTGTGTGTGTGTGTGTGTGTATAAGTGCACTTGTGTGTATGTGCATGTCCTCTTGCTGAGGGGAATCGGGGGCTGTTTGATTCATTAAACATGCAAATGCATGCTTATCTTCCCCCAGCACCAGATAGTGGTGAGAATAGATAAGAACCAACCAAACCATGCCAGGGAGGCAGACAGAGAGAAAAACAGAGAGAGAAAAAGACTGTGTGTAATAAAAAGAAACTGAGAGAGAAACACTGAGACAAAACACAGACGGAAAGATAATAAAAAGACTGAAAAAAAAAAGTCAAAAAAGCAAGGTGTGGAGAAAAAACAGGAGCCACAGAGAGACAGAAGAGGAATGAGCTTATTAACAAAATGCTTTGGAAGGTAATGTCTCCCCAGAGCTTATATATGGAACACCTGATGGCTATTTGAACATGTGTGTTATCAGTTTTCTTTGTCATTGACATCATTAGCCCAAATAGTTTCCCATGATGATATTTTATGAACCTGTTGTGGTTTTGCTTATCCATTTCATTCACCATTCACTTATTGGTTTGACAATTCTGATCACATTAATATTTTTTTATTTTTTCTCTTGCAAGCCCTTATGTTAATTGATGATGAAGTTCTTTTTTTGCCCGATCAGCGCTGAAGGGACTCCACCTTGTCAGTACCCAAACTCATTACATAAAACTTTCAGCGTGTGTGCTTTGTTTGGTTTGGCACTCCTTCAGACTTTATACCTTTATTCTGAGGGAGTGTGTGTGTGTGTGTGTGTGTGTGTAAGTGAAGGCAGTATTAGTATGCATTTAAGTGGGATTATGGCGTCTGCTTTGCTGTCAATTCAACTGGACTAGTTGAAAAAAGTGTGCGCATTCATCCACACAGACGCAGAGATGTTTTGTTGACCACTCACTCAAATAGCTCGACAGGCTATTACAGTGCTGTTTATTATGCAGCGCTGGTATGTGTGTGTGTGTGTGTGTGTGTGAGAGAGTGAGCATGTGTGCGTGTGTAGGATCACAGTGTGATTAGTGTTAAGCAGAAAACGTTTCCATTTAACAGGATTAAAATAAGCTAGTTCAAAAAATGCCTGTCGTATTCATAACAGCTACGGCGAAAAAACACAGGAATCACAGTGAAGATGCTTTGCGGGAGAAAGGTGCTTATTTTCAAGGTTGCAAATGATGTTACACCACTTAAAACCTAAGTCGTAGCCAGAAATTCTATCTTTTGACTAACTGTGATATTTCTGGAGTTTTTATAAAACTTTTAAAGTTATTTTTTGGTTAAGGAATATCTTGAAACTTCATAGGTTTTATTAGGATTCCCAAGAATATGGATGCAAAAAATAAAAGTATCATATACAGCAATTTCAAATAACTTCTCACAATCACTTTGCCATATAAAACCAACCTAGGGACCTGAAATTAAAAAAAGTATTTAAATTTGTAAGAGGCACTTAGACCATTGCCTCCTCCACAGAAACGCTTCTCAATAAAATGACAAAAGATTGAAAAGATGAACTCAAAGCTACAGATGACAATGATCGAGAAGATGCATTAAATGAATACGTCACCTTGTGGTGTTCCAGGCTCAATCTGATATCATTTAAAGTTGTCCATCGCATTATTTTACCAATTCCAAACTCTCCAATATATGTCCCATTGTTGCAGATATTTGTAATACATGTCACACGTCAACAGAAAACGTGACACATGTGTTTTGATCTTGCCCCCGCCTACGAGATTACTGGACAACTATTTTTAAACTTCTTGCTGAGGCTTTGGACCTGTGTTTGCACCATGTGCAGAAACTACCACGCCGTCAAATAATTAGGAGGAAAATAAAAGATAGCATTACCTTTGCATCCTTAATAGCACGTAGAAGAGCACTGCTGGAGAGGAAGTCTCCAATTGCTCCAACTGCATCTCTATCATGTTCCTAAACCTTGAAAACGTCAGTGCAACCTGAGGGGATCATGAAAAATTTGAATCTGTTTGGGTAGTCTGTGAATGTACTCATTCATCCAGGTCATAGTTATCTGG
Source organism: Naso vlamingii (assembly GCA_029822935.1). Classification (NCBI taxonomy): domain Eukaryota; kingdom Metazoa; phylum Chordata; class Actinopteri; order Acanthuriformes; family Acanthuridae; genus Naso; species Naso vlamingii. The sequence continues at coordinate 13,896,521 of JAPQLA010000013.1, read as the reverse complement.
GCAACTGAATCAAAGTCAACTGAGCTTAGTAATATGTCTTTTCGCAGACATATTACTAAGTCCAGTTGCCTTTGATTCAATTGCCCAGATGTCTGTTTGGGTATTTATGATTAATTACACAGCCAAATTAAAAACAATACAGCATAATTGATCCACCTTTGGATTGTCGTTTGGATGGTCACTTCAGGTCAGTGCATTTTAAATAAGTCAATGTACAGTTGTTTTGAATGCTGCTTTGGTATCTTTAAGATATAGTTTAGTTAGTTTTGTATGTTTTGTTTTTCTTTGTTCTTTCACTCTTAGCTTTGGTTGTATTTTATTTATGTAAAAGATTACTTTCTTGAATCACAGGGCAGGGGCGGATGTGTTGAAAAAAAGGAAAAGAAATGAATATTTGACATGACATGTAAGAGGTTTGTAACTTCAATGATACAGATACTCATGACTTCAGCTCAACAAATCTCTTTAAATTTGGAATCAGCACTGCAAGTACTGTTGTCACGGTCATGTACAGAGACTTAGAGGGCCTAAGAGAGGCAAAAATGAGGAACAAAAAGATGGTTAAAGAAGATTAGAGATATATTTAGGGATAAAGACGGGTGATGACTGTTTTTGTTGGCTGGTTATTGAGTTGGAGGACCCTGTTGCCAACACGCCACAGTTCAGGCATTTGTAGGAGATGTTCTTCCTTAGATGCCTCTTACTGTCACAGTACTTCTCGGGTCATGCTGAGCCTGTTGATGGAGATCACTGCACTCTTCTGCTACTTTTGCTGCTTCTGCTCGAAGTCAGGAAATCACAAATGCACATGTATATGTAGTCACAAAAACACGCATATTTCAGGTGCTGACAATAATCAAATGCTGCACTTTAACTTGGGATACTTATTCACAAAAGTTATTGCTTGCACCTGCGAATGCAAATGCAGGAAGAGTCTCAGAAGTTTTTTGATCACACCTCATACAGAGAAAAGGGACAAGCTGCAAGCTGTGAGCAGAGGCAGGAATGAATAAATTTGTCCTGGCGTGTGAGTGTGCATGTCCATTAACTCACAGGACTTAAACGTGGCTGCTTTCAAGTTCTTGTCCTTCTACTGACGTCCTCAAAAGATTTTGAGCTAGACGGCCTCAGCAAGCCCTGCCTTGCAAGTGTGTTACGAGAAAAAGAAAAACAGAGATGCCAAGGAAGGAGAAAGAATGTGAGTGAGTTTGTCCTCTTGGGGCATCATACCTTGAGGCCAAAGGCATAAATGCCTGGAGCAGTTTGAGATGAGGATTTTATAGTGGAGGCATTAGGAGTGATAGGTTGTGTGTATTTGTGTGTGTATGCTTGCTGGGCACAGGATGTTTTGGTGTTTATCTGCGTGCACACAGCCGTGCCTGACCTCCTCTTTTCAAATAAACAGAGTTCTTTACTTGAACTTTGTAAATCTCACCAACACTTTGTCATTAATGTGCACCGACAGCGTGAAGAGGACAAACATTGACAGAAAAGACAAACTGCCTGTTTAGACTCCATGCCTTTATTCTGCTTCGTTACCTCCGATGCCCACATGAATGCTGAAGCCTTCAGCAGTTTGAAAGCAAGCAAAGAGGCAGGACAAATGATTGATTGGATTCATTCATTGAAACATGGACCAGTGCATGCGATATACAGTGCCGTGCTGCACAAAGCATCATATTCCCACAACGACTTCACAGAGGATTTAGATTAACACAATAAAGCTAGCAAGTTTATTTCCTGAGGGCCAGGGGTTGGTTGGATGTGGGGGCAGAGTCCTCCCAAGAGCCATAACTGGATGCTGTGATTACACTTTTCATTGTGACTTTTATCACCCGCTGTGAATTCTCCCAAATCGATTTTTGTTTGCATTGTAACCCAATGAGTCAGACGGTATCCTGGGTGTTCAGAGTCACTGGATGATTGAAAACGGTCGTAATCGAGATGAATTCCTGTGGAGAGTCATAGTCTTCAGGTTTCAACTTGTATATGAGCATTGAAAAGAGTTGGAAAGCAACAGCTTAAGTGTGAAATGCCATTTGAATATGAATTGTTCACTTACTAACTATAGCATGTATCTATAATGCCTGTTTACTTTGTATTTTAAACTACTTTTTTGTAGGTACTGTAGTTTTTTTTCTTTTATTAACAATAGTGGATATCCTTTAGTTCACTTTGTGCCAATACAGTTTTTCATGTCTACTCTTTACTTTTTTTCCTCAGCTTGTCCCTTTTGTATATTTTATCTCCAGTATTTCAAGACTTACACATGACAAATATTCTTGTAAACTCCAACTTCATGATCTCATAAATAAAGCCAGAGAAACCAACCAAAGCAATCATGTTAATGTTCATCTAAAACGGCCTGTTCTGGTCTTGAATTGAGTATGAAATTAGAATGTGTGCTTGTGCTTTTAATAGTATCTCTCTATCACGGAAGCTGTTTCATGACCAATTTCAAAGTGCAGTGGTTGGCGTTTGTTCTGAGGTTTTAGCCCTCAGCTGCCTTCCCTGACCATTTTCCTCTGCTGGCCTTTGTATACGAGATAAATCAAGATTAAAATGTGTAGTGTGACATACTTAATTGTGATATGATGTGCTGCAGGGTTACTCTTACATTTTTAAAACAAGACGCCCGCAGCTTATTAATACTGAACAAGGGAAAAATAGAAAGACAGATCTCACCAAATAGAGCAAATCAGGAAAGAGGAACATGAAATGTTGAGATCTTTTGTTTGAGGTTATTTTACTGTTGGACCATATTTGAAAGTGTTACTATTGCACACGCCTGCAGTGCAGATAATTTCCTATTTTCCTCAGATTGTAAAACATGAACCACTTTCTTTTTTTT
>JAPQLA010000013.1:13835749-13850707 GCA_029822935.1 Naso vlamingii | reverse complement strand
ATATTAATGCACTGGCTGTTTGCCCCATAGCCTATCTAGAAAAGATACTCATCTTTTTATGACTTTCATTGTCCTTCGGCTGCCTGATCATTTAGCAGCAGCCACTGGCCTTGGGCCCCTGCTGTCTCTAAGTGGTATGCTTGGAGAAAGACATGGCACCTTGACTCACAGAGACAAGTGTCCCACAGCTCCCACACTGTAAGACGCTGTACACTCGATGCTGAAAGTGTAAAGGAGGCCATTTGGTTTTGTGTGTGTATGTGTGTGTGTGTATGTGTGTGTGCGTGTGCACGCGTGGCCTCCAGTGCTTCCAGCTCAGGAACATCAAGAGCTGTGTGTTGGCCAGGAGGCTCTCCCAGGGATAAACAGGGAGAGAAACTAATCCTTACTCTCCTCCTCATCCAAGCAGTGTGTGTGTGTGTGTGTGTGTGTGCGTGCATGCGTTTTGGCATGCGTGCCTCCTCCAGTGGCTGCTGTCGGCAAGGTTGTGCCCATGTTGTTGCATTACCTTAAAGCATTAGAAAAAGATGCTACATGCGGACATGTTTAGTCCATGTCAATCACTTGCATATTTAGAAATCCATGTTTGGGTGTTTGTGCCTGTCAATGCGAGTGTGTGTTGTGTGAAAGAGAGGGAGAGAGAGACTGTACTGAGGGGTTTTGTGTAATCGTGCTGAGCGCTGAAGCGTGTCGAGAGAAAGGACATGTCCTCAACTCAGATCACATAGTCTTCTACAACCACAATAGAGGGAGAGAGATAGTGAGACAGAGGGGTGTTAGAGAAGAAAGGCAGTGAAAAACATGAAATGAATGGATGATGGAGAGAGGATGACATACAAAAAAAAAAAGAAAAAAAGGGAGAAAGAAATGAAAGCAGAAAGGGAGTAAAGTACAGCAAAAGAGGGAGGGCAGGGATTGAAAGGGAAGGTTTCAGAAGAGATGAGCGAGGAAAAAAGATGGATGGGGTATAGAGAGAGAGAGAGACAGATCTAGCAGAAGAATGAAAAGAGTAGAGAAAGGGGAAAAGGGCAAGGGAATGATGGAGAAAAAGAGAGTGACAGAGACAGAGTATGATTGATAGAAATGAGGCAGAGATGAAAGAACGAGGAGTAAGGATGGACACGTAAAGCTTGGAGCATGGGTTTGATCCTCTCTAGTTTTTTTTCTATCCGTATCTCCCTCCCTCCCTCATCCTGTTTTCCTCCGACTCTTGTACATTCAGCGAGGGCTCCCTCGTCTCAGAAGCCTAAAGAATAAGTCAGCCTCATTCTAAGCTAGCCGGCCCCTCTGTCGGCTGGCTAATTGCAGAGGTATCACTGTGTCAAATGACTAATAGAGTTTCCCTTCCTGTCGCTAATCTGCCAGCAAGAGCACGGCCACGATTTGTTTACACCGAAGCAAGGGGATACAAAGACACACCCACCCTTTTATTACCCACCCAAACACAATTTTATGCAAGTTGTTGGCGGAACTTGTCGTGCATGTATGTGTGTATGTGTGTCCCTCTCTGCCTGTTCGTCTGTCTGTATGCACAGGACACATTTAGCCATTTGTTTTAATATTTCTTGAAACACCCAGAGTTTCCCTCCTGCTGATCTTTAGCAAATTTGTGAAATCCCCCCCCCCACACACACACACACTTTGTATGTTTGTTCTATAAACTTTAACTCAACATTCAATCAAGTCCTAATTGACTAAATCTCTTCAAGACTGGTCAAAAAAACGCCCATTTCTCCTAAAGTCGGAAACCCCTGCTGTTTCTCACGAAGACATGAATGCGAAAGCACATGCACCGTGACACACATGCATGGATAAACATGTGTACACACGCTGAGTTTTGCTGGGCAATATCGGCCCAAAAGGTCAAGTCATCAGTCAAAACACACCATTACTGGAGCAAATGATGAATTCAGCAGCACCCTATTTACTTAAGGAAGGGGAGGAGGAAAGGGAGAGCACACAGAAAGATTGAGTGAAGAAGAAAATGGAATGCATTGGAACACACGTGGGAGCATGTACAAAAGAACACAATATGGAAACACAGCAATATGTGGGGTCTCTGTGTACCCTACCATCTCTCCCTATCCTTTGTGTCAATTTTTCCTTTTTTAACTTCTGCCCAAGGACATTCCTTCAGCAGTCGGAGCACAGGCTAAGAAAATAGTTTGACAGGGTGTTTTTGTGTGTGTTTTCCTCCCTCCTTCTTTCACTGTTCTCCCACCCCGTCTTGCTCTGGGATTTGTCCTATTGGGTGTCAAGTCTCTCAGTGACTGCACACTGACACTGGTGGTGTTAGCCTGAAGCCCTGGCTACTAATGAGACGTTCCAAAGGACAGGCATACCACGGACACCATTCAAAGAGGACAGAAAACACTGGGATTTGATTTCGATGGGAGTAACTCTGCTTCATTACCCGCCTTTAGTCTCAGCTTTACACGGATGTACTGTCACTAACTCCATTGCCTCTCGTTTCCTCCCCCTGGTTTTGGCTCTTTTCGAAAACTGCAGCGCCATCCCTCATCTCTCAGCTGTTTCTCTCTTTTTTCCCAGGCTCTCTCGCTGTTTCCCTGCCTAATTCTTTGGATCTTTGTCAAATTTGGGGCATCAGTAGAAGAGCTCGCACAGCCTTCAGCCTCAGGACATCGCATGGCGAAGTCTGGAAGTTTGATTTTTCACTGTCTGGCTGGCAAAGGAGTTTTGTTAACCTGATTTAAAAGTCAGAGAATAAAAAAAATATGCTAATGCAGTTACATCATACAAAGGATGCCTTGTGCCTTTGGTGGGCCGATGAATGGAGTTTTTATGAGATTTGGTGAGAAGAATTTAAATCAGAGCTTTGGAAAATGATTGTTGAGCATTGGTTTAATCCATCTCATGCACCAGAAACGTGGGGAAGATCAGATGTGTGTTTGTGAGTGTGGGACTGAGAGAGGTTAAAAAAAGAGAAAGCTAAGAGGGTTGCAAAGGTCAGGTAAATGCCACCACTCAAGATAGCGCTAAAGAGCAAGTTTGTTGGTCACATAACGATGAGACACTCAACCTCAGCAAAAACACACATACATTCACACAACCCCCATCTCCCTGTTAATTCACTGTTTATGCGTGCAGCAGCTAATAAAATGTGTAAGTGTGTGTTTTTATACGTGTTCCCACTTGTGCCTGTTTATGGTGAGGCTTGTGTCCAGCCCCATGTGTATATGTTAACTGTGTGCCTGTTCTACTTTGTGTGCACTTTTCTGTGCAGACATGTTTTTAAGGCTAATTCTCTTTCCAAGAGGAGGTGCATTGGTCTGTGATAACCAGTCAACCACACGTCCACATATTGATTCCAAGGCTCTGTGATTTATCGCATGCTCCCCGAAGAGCACATTTATGGTGTTTTTGCATGTGCGTACGCGTGTTTTTCTGTGCACACTTTCCTTGGTCCTAATGACAAATGAGACGGACCCCCCACGCACACACACGCCGTCTGTCTCTGTGTTTTTACAGCCAGAGAAACGAGCCCCCCAGACTCACATTAACACCTTGATATATCACCGATCCGCCGCTGCAATACGATGGGGAGGAAAGGTGACAGCTATTGTGCCCCTGCAGACAGCTCACACCACAGTGCACATCCCCATTCAGTTTCCGTTGCACTCTATAGAGTGATGACTTTGTGTTTTGCTTTTTCCTTTATGTATTTTTTTTTTTTTAATCCTTATTGCTCACCAGGCAAATGTCCCATTTTGCAGAAAGTTTCTGCAATTGTCCTCTCGCTAGCTGCAATTTTTGTCACTTACTGAGTAGAAAAAGGTATTTCTGTGTACAAACTCTCATTTTATGAGAACTGCTGCTAAGGGGAGTTTTACTAGGCTGTTACTTCACATGGTAATTGAACTACTGCTAAACTGGTTTCAGTATGTTTGCTAATTAAAGTCAATCTGAAAAAATTGAAGACTGTTCATCATGATTTGTTTGCATTGTGATGAAAAATTTAACATGGCTTCAACTAGAATACCCAGAAAGAGTTACTTTGACGATTACAGCAGTCATAATAATTTTAAACTTTTCTATGCTCAACTTTTGTCAATTCTTCTCTTTTCTCTCTTCAACCTTTCCCTCTGTTGAACATTGGTCCTTGTCGTTAATCCTGGGCATGTGGCCTGTATTTATCCATCCATACATGGACATGGTTGTCTTTTCTCAACAACCTGTTCCTCTCTGTGTCTGGCTTTCTGCTTCTTTCCCCTCGTCTTTTCTCCTCTTCTCTCCTTCTCTCCACGCCTTTCCCTTTGTCTCCTCCTCCCCTCTTCTACCTCCATCTCCTCCTCGGCCCCTTAGACCTGATCCAGCGTGTCCATGACCAGGTCCTAAGTTATGTCCTCTGTCCCTACTTTCCCACCATAGCTCCCTCCTCCCCTGGTGTCGACTCCGCCCCTTTGCAGCGCACAGGAAGTCACGGCACAGGGACAGGAAACTACAGCCGCGGCGGGACCAACAACTATGCTACAGTGGGACCAGGCTACACCTCAAGCGGAGGTGGTGGAGACTTGTATGGCTCAGACCCCTATGTTGCAGACCCTTACCGCACCCTGCAGTACTGCCCCTCGGTGGTAGAATCGCCCTACAGCAAGTCTGGACCAGCCTTGCCACCTGAAGGCACCTTGCAGCGTTCACCCTCTATCGACTCAATTCAGAAAGACCCAAGGTAAGAGAAGAGGGGTGTGTTTGTGCATGAGTACGAGTGTGTACAGTGTGTGTGTTTTGTGGAGATAATTGTATCCCAGTGTTCAAGAAATCATGGGTTTTGATAGGCTCATTGAAAGAACAAATGTGGCAAATGATTCATGTATTTGTTTGCAAGTGGACTTAACAGATTTGCTCAGATTCAAAGAAATAAATATATAAACTTACATTACAGCTTAAGCTTTTAATACTTTATATTGCACACATTTCTTTGACTTACATTAATTCCCTGGACCCATTTACGTTTTTTGTTTTAATCCTTAAATAACCACATTTTTTGAATGATGGAAAGTCGGTGCTTATAAAAAAAGACAATGAAAATGTGTGAACGCAGTACACAAAAATCCACCCACCCACACACACACACACACACACAGTTACATACATACACAGATCAATTCTTCTGTCATTATCCTTGTGAAACCATCCAGGTGAATATTCTGACATTCTTTCGCCTGTGACTCCATGATTCGATTGTGAGCCCTTATCGATCAACACCCATTGAACTCTTACTTACTCTTGACCTCCTCTCTTGGTTAAATTGATGTCAAATACATCTGAGAGTGAACTTTTGCATAGTTTGCAGCCAATCACAAGTTGGTACTAAAATATGTTCTAAAATATTCCTTAGCACAAAGGGACAACAACTTTGACATTTTGCTCAAACCTTCTTTTGCTCAGCGTGTCACCACCCAACAGGCACAGCAGGGATCTACTACACGCATTTCTCTCCATCATTAATATCTGGATATCAGTATTCAGCATGGAAAAAATAACTTTGGTATGAGCCAACACAGCTACAGATAGTGCTCTCTCACCACCACAAAACATGCAAAGATCTGCACTGATAGGGGCATGTTGCTCCGGTACAGGTGTGAGGATGAAATATAATCCAGGGAGGCTGGTTTGACTAATATTCTCTACAGTTTGAAGCTTTATCAGATACCAAAGCAGCACAACAATTTATAAAACCATGAGGAAGGAATTTTACTTTCAAAATTTCATGTCAACAACAATCATTTTATCTGCTTTCTAGACAGCCATGAGGTAAACAGCAGAATAACCATGTTTACCCAGCAGAATAATGTATCAGTAGTGTGCGCATACGATTATCTGATTGACCCACCACGCTGGCAGATGATGTCACATTCCACTGCAAGAAAAGTTGAGCCTGGTTTACCTTTTTTGCCATGTTATTGTCTGAGCCCTCTGCGTTGGACTACAATTTATAATCAAAAATGTTAAGAAAGAACAAGTAATAGGATGTTAAAACAAAGGCAGTGTTTCTTCTGTCACTCACAGGTTCCTTTAGAAGCTCTGTTCCCCCTCCCTTAGTGTCATGCTGCGCGTTAAAGAGTCCTACTGGGCTGTGATCACTTCCATCCTCTTGTCTCCGCAATTAAGCAAAACTCATTCTCCCCTCTTTATTTATATATATTTCACAGGACCCTTGATGTATAATTCCTTTAATTAAAGAGCGAGAGGGACTGAGACGTGCGTGGATCAAGTCCCAGCAGCAGCTGTCAATCAGAGGACAGGGACACACAGAGAGAGAGAGAGGGAGGGAGAGTAACGGAGACGGAATGGGTGAGAGAGAAAGAGACGACAGAAAAGGAACACGAGGATGGGAGAGAATTATTTAAAACAAAAGAAAAGGAATGACTGAATAATTTGTGCATGATAAACGTACAATCCTCCTCAAGATCATTCCATATTGTTGAGTCCTGTGAAGTTTCTGATAATGAGGCCGCGGTGCTTTATTATTGATGGAATGTGATTGACTGGCTCAAGACTGTCACCTTTAAACGCAAATACAAATTTTCTCGAATGTTCCCACTCAGTGAAAAAAATAGTTTGTAGTTTCGGATTCATTTTGCAAATCAAACAGAAAGAAAAACTAAAACAATATTGACAGTTTAAAATAAACTGTGAATTTGACTTTTCTCTCTGTAAAAAGCAGAACTTTTTATTTTTCATTTGCATAGTCACAACAAATGTTTTTTTAGTAACACTTTACTTAAAGCATGCATCTATAATACATCATAAATATACTTATAATGCGTTTTAAGTGTAGTCTTACAGTTTTTTATGTTTATTATTTTCAAAAGATATTAAATAAGAAAAGTAGAAGAAAAAGAATCCCCCCGCCCTTCCCCCAAACACACACACGCACAACACATTGAACAGAAAAATGGCAGCCACATACTTGAAATTAAATAAAGTAGTTAACCTCTTCACAGAAATGAATAAATCCAAATAATAAATGTAATAAATAAAATTAAACCCAAAGGACATTCACAGCAAAGTGTTAATTCAGCTTTTTAGTCCTTTTTCCTGCAGACATTTTAGTACAGGGTCCCATATTTTGTCAAGGACATCTTCTCTGTCTTCATTATAAAGTCTTAGTCTCTCATGATGCAAAGCCGAAGGTCAAACGTAGGTTCTGTGTCTAATTCCTGTACTCGTAAGATGAACTTTTTCACAACCCCAGTCCCAAACAAGAGAGCTAGGTGCTTCAAGAATGGATCAGGTTCCCATCGCTCAGGCCTCAGAGAAACAGTGAAAGATTCATTTCCAGTAAAATAGAGTTTACTACATGACCAGAGAACATGTGTGAGGTGCTTAATCACATATTTACATTTGTTACAAACAGGAGAAACATCAGAAAAGAAGCAACATGTGCAGTTTTTCTTTGGAATAATGGGGTCTGTGTATCACTTTAAATTGTATAAGGCTGTGTTTGACATTAACTCAACAATCATGTAAACTTTTCAAACATTAAAGCCAGATTTCATCTGTTATCTATACTCTTTGTATCCTGTTGTACTTAACAGAGCATTGTCACACCAAATGTTTAAACCTTTGCTGTTTGCACTGCATTGCAGTTAGTTGTTTACACTTTGTTGTTTGGATGCCCTGGAAATGCTCCCCAAATTCAGCAAGAAGCAAAGCAGGAATATATGTTTTCTGTAAGATGTATCTATACAAGTGAGTTTTGTGACAAGGGCACATTGGTCACATGGTAGCAATACGAACAGTTGCAGCAGAAAGTAGAAAGAAGTTTCTCAAAAAGATGCTGTGGAGCAAAGAAGCAAGAGGTGAGCACAGGTCACAGATAAGGAACAGTCTCATGGACTGCAGTATCACACATATACACACATATAGTGCACACATTAATATTAGGCTATATGAAAACAGATAAGAAGAAGATCGTGGAAATATGGAGCGAAAAAATAAATGAAATGTCATGCACATCAGAGAGCCTGAAATTTGAGGGGATAATCCCGCTAATGTATTAATCTATTTAGAAAGCTGCTGTCGAGATCAAATGTGGTTTTCATACATTAGGTTGTTTGTTGCCATTCATTACTGCACAGTATGGCTGTTAAGTCTTTGCAGCTTTTGCTGTCTAATCTGCTTGAACAAAAGCAGTGAAAACATTTTAAAGTTAATTGTGCTTTTAGTCAAAAGGTGCGAGTGCACACCTGTATTTTTTTAGCAATCTTTATATTTGTTTTCAGTATGATTGTAAATAACCTGTAGGGCGTACAAGTGGTGTGTTATAGTAATCATTTGCATCACACCAATGTGACACATTCATTCTCAAAAACTTGCAAAATATTCCTCATTTTAAGTCAACACAGCCTGTATCATGTCTTTTCAGTTAGAAGTGACAAATAATTGAAGAGAAAACTGCAGTAGCTGTTTGACTTTCATAAAGCTTGCTACCGTATTTCTAAGAATTTTCATAACTTTTAAAACATTCTTTAAAAAGCTGTAAAAGCTGCAGGAAGTAAAATTCATTTACAAACATGTACAAACTATTGTCTTTATTGTACTTGCAAGAAAGTGTTTATTATTGGCCCTTTGGAGTCATTAACGCACATATTTGTTCACAAGCACACCTAAGAGATCACTTTGTATCCCCCGCCGTTTCAAGCTTTACATACTGTATGTACACAGAACCTTAAAAAAACATTGTTTTTCCTTCTGTTGCACTTTATTTTAGACAATAAACCACCACCATTAAGAAAGAAATGTAGTTATTTTGTACTTGATTCCTGTACTTTTAGAGCTCATTTGTGTGTTGAATGCCCCCGCAGAGTTTAATAAAACATAATTCAATTAAAAGTTACAAAGTTATTCATGATTATCTTAATATTCAGACTTGGCTAGCTGAACCAAATTGTGTGAAAAGGCTTTAGACTCTGCGTGTTGTTTACTTTTATTAATTTGGCCAGCCTTGAGCTCCGAGTCATTTAAAACCACAGGTAGCTTAAGAGCGGACAAATGAAAACAGAGCGTAACTAGTGGATTTTCACAGCAACATTATATTTTTGCATTGCAGCCACAAATACTGTGTCCCTGTAAATATTACACATTATTACCACATTATTTTGATTACAATGACAGAAAATGTTACACAACAGAAAAAAATTAATAATTTAAAAAAATACTAATAAGTGCTATTACTGCTACTACTACTACTAATAATAATGATGATGATAATGATAATGATAATAATAATAAAAATCTAAAAATATAAATCTAATCAGTCACTTTTCAGAACCCTACCCATCACAACTGGATTGTTACTGAAACATATCTTTTCAGATTTTCAGTAACATACATCACATGCTGTAGATGTACCAACATGTATAAAAAGGTTTAAAAAAAAGTAAAGCAGCTTTGTTGTACTTACACTTATAAAAGATTAATATCTGTTGCTAAATCCATTGATTTTTAAACCATTTTTATGGTTTTTGGTTGTTTTGTTTTGTTTTGTTTTGTTTTTTTGCATTTTTGCATTTTTAAACTACATAATGGAAAACATTGGGACTTAAGTAATGTATATATGTGCTGTAAAAAGTAACACTAAATGATAAGTACTTACTTCTAGTAAATACAACAGAAATGTCATTTAAAAAACCACAGAACTCAGTTTTGCAACTCAATGTAAACAGTGCAAATGGCATATGTGGCTTATTTTATGCAGGATGCAATGGTACATTCTTTTGCTCTTGTGTCAGTGAGTTATGAAAAGCTGTCATTCTTCATAGCATTCAGTTCCTGCTATAATCATCTGCTTTGCCTATTTACAGCTATATACCTTACAGTTGTTAATTAAACCATACAATTAATTTTACAGCTTTGTTTCTTCATGTTTTTGAAGAGGTCTCAGTTTCAACTCTGAGTTACATAAAATGCCTTTAAATTCTAACGGTTTGATTTCTATATAATCTGGTGCTCCACTTTATAGTATATCAAACATATCAAACATTTCTCCCGCGATGAGGTTAAATGGCCTCCTACTCAGCTTCACTCTTTCTCCTGCTGTAATTGGATCTAGCTGAGCTAACATGAAGTGCTAAATGAGTTAGCAGCAAATTAGGGACGGGGAACACTCTGAGTGAGGGCAGAGGTTGCGTCTGTGTGTGTTAATGTCTGTGTAAGTGAGCAGCCTGTGCTTAGAAGTACACTATGTATTTTTTATAATTCATCAGCATACTTTATGCCTAACTTGTGTCTATTACTGCTCTATGTGCATGTGTGTATGTGTGAGCGTGGTGTGTGTGTGTCTGTGTGTGCCTGGCAGCCAGTAACACAGTTAGGGGCTATTACTGTTGCAGCAGAGTGAGCGCAATAGAGCGGAGGTGAGGACAGCGACACAAAGAGAAAACTCAATAACCGCTAATGGATGGGAGTGAAGAAAGGAGAAGAAGAGGAGGAGGAGGAGGAGGAGGAGGAGGAGGAGGAGAGAAAGATAAGGGTAGGGAGGAAGAATGGAAGGAGGGAGCGGTGAGGATGAAGCTAAAGGGAAGGAGGCAGATGAACACAGCGGAAAAGGAAGGAGGAAGGGAAGAAAGGATGCACATGCAGAGAAGAGGGTAGGAAAAAAAGGAAGAGGGAAATCGGTAGACAGAGGAAAAATGGAAGGTTGTAGGTAGATGAAGATCAAAACAGAGGGAGGTGAATTAATCTTAGAAAGATGGAGGAGAAGTGAGAAAAGGGGCAGGGCATGATGGTTGTTGCCCTCCATTGCTTTGTTTGTTTTCCTTTGAGCTCTCACCGGGAAAGAAATTCTCACCCCCACTGAGGTTCCTTCTTAAATTGAATATTAAAAACAATGCAGAGAGCAAGATGAAGAGGACAATTTGAGCACGGGCCTGCAGAACTAATAAAAATGGGAAGGGTAAGAAAGGAACACAAAACCTAATATTAAAGGAAATAAAAGAGGAACAAATAAAGGGGATTGTGAGAATCTCACATGAGGGAAGGAAGCACAGAGAGACATTTGTTTAGGGAATAAGGGAGACATACCTTGAGGAATCTAAGAAAGAATAAGAAAGGAAAGTGGGAGCGGTGCAAGGCACTTTAGGGGTTTGCGAGTGAGGACAGGAGGGATAGAAAGATGAACATTAGCTCAGGGAGTAAGGGACCAAGGAGGAGGGGGGCCAAGGATAAGTGCAAGAATGCTTGGGAGATTAGGAAGAAGGAAAAACATCATTAAGGAGGACTTGCAGTGAGTGAGGAGAATTCACAGTAGAAACGGGGATTGACAAGAAAAAACAAAATATGTGCGGTGATATTGTGATCAAAACAGAGATTGCAGTATTGTTTCAACTGAGGGGGTGTGCTTGACTTATCTCATCAAACAGCCAAACAGCCTGAAACGTAGACACAGCACTTCAAGATTAGATAAGACAAACTCCGCTCATTTACATTTTCTCCACAAATCCAAAATGTATTCACTCAGCGGTAGTCGTAGTTGTAGTGTTTAATCTTAAAATACGTTTGCTATGATTGAGTGAACATTGTCTCAGTAAGTAAACCATAGTGAGGAATCCAAGGGTTAACGCCACATCACTGCACAATAGATGTAAAGCATACATTGTGCAGGGAAAGATAAACTACAATTTGCTTGATAGAGTAGAGCTGCTACATGGAATTATTATTTACATTACCTTGATATGATGTGATTCAGTGTAGCATGTCATTGTCACTGCTCGCTATTTACTGACAGTGTTTATTGGCTCGCAGCCAGAACAGAGCTCTCTATTTATGGAAAATCTGCAGCGGTCAGCGGTGACCCTGTGCATGTTTGCAGGTGTGTGTCTGTGAATGGGGTCTGTGTGTTTGTGTGTCCAAGGCTATATCAAAGGCAGGAAGAGGAAGATAGTGTGTGTGTGTGTGTGTGTGTGTGCCTGACATTGATATGTGATATTATAAGGCTGCATGCAATGCATTCCTATGTGTCACATAATCGAAAGAACATATCTGTTGTCATCCTTGTGTGTGTTTGTTTGTGTGTGTGTGTGTGTGTGTTTATGAAACAGAAACAAAGAGTGCATTATTATGCAGTGATCATTCTTGTTGTCAGTTGGGCATTTGTGTCAATGTTTATTTATGTACACATGTGATAAAGAGAAACAGAGCGCTTGTATTCCCTCCTTGTAACCCTTGTCTGCTTGTGTGAGTGCATTGCTCTGTGTGTTGGATATATATGGTTTATGTATGACTACAGATGCAATACCTGCTTTATATGGAAATTGAGCCACTTGCAGCCTATGTGTGCATGTATGGTGGGTCTCCACCATAGGATTATATTCAGAGAGGTGCTCCCATACACACTTAAGTAAAAGTAAGAGCCACTCACACCAACAGTGCCCAGTTTACATTTGGTGCACCTGGGAATTTCTATTGTGTAAGCTGGAAACAGATTCTTGGCATTTACTTGGAGTAGTTATTTGCTCGGCTGTGTATACAGCTGTGGCAGCTGAGCAAGTCCAAGCATATGAATTTAATACAGTGTTCTCCATCTTCAGTAGTTTTCTTTTTGTTTGCTTGGTAACACACTTCAGCTTTATTTGTACATATTGTGCCTCTGCTGGAGACACTTTTTGTTGGATTATTCTTTCCAACATTGTCCTTACTTGCACTTATGACAAAACAAAACCAGTAACCTAATGAGCATCTGTTTTCTTCTTCTTCATCTTCTTCATCTTCTTCTTCTTCTTCGTCTTCTTCTTCTTCTTCTTTTTTCTTTGAATCAGCTCCACAGACAGAGACTGAAAAGCTGCATTTGGTTTGAAAGTTTCAGAACCATGGACAGAGACAGAAAGCTACATGTTTCTGCACCATGTATAGAAACACAGAGATGAGTTGGGTTTAAAAGTTTCAGCGACACAAAGCTCTGTGGGGTTTGAAAGTTTCAGCCACTTGGACAGAGACACAAAGCTGTATGTATCAGCACCATGGACAGAGACTCAAAGCTATAATGAACTTAAATGTTTTAGCACCATGGACAGTGACACAGAGAGACGTTGGATTTGAAAGTTTTAGCACCATGGACAGACACAATAGCTGTGTTCGAAATCATCCGCTCATTCACTCACTCACTATTCCCTATGTTGTGTTTATTACATAGTGAACTATAAAGGGGATGACTGAACGAGATTTCTGACACTACATAGAAATTTTCTAAGCATCATTGCATCAGTAGACGCGCCGGATATTCATGCAACGCAAGTGGGCAGGTCCGCCATCATATAAACAACCCAAGCACATAGGAGTACAGCACTGAAGTTAACTGAGTAAGCTGTAATAGCCCACAATACTGTAATAGTTCACAAACTCAAAAGCTAATGGCTAATTAAGCTATTGGTGGCTAAAGCTGTTAGAATATAATTCCTCTGAATGTTTTGCTACTTTGGGTAAAGCTTTTGCTTCTTGGCACAGATGGAGGCGAAAGCAAACTCGCCTCAGGAGTTTATTAAGACGTCTTCGGTTAATTCGCCGACCAACTTTAATTAGCTAACATGCTAATTAATGTTCGCAAACCATGCTGGCTTTCCAACTACTTCCTTCAGAAATACACGACCACATTGCATTGTGGTATACTAGAGTAAAATATAAGGTACATCATATGTACACTGAAATTTTCTGTGCGTTGTGGGTATTTAATAGTGCACAATACAGTGAATAAAATTATCCACTAAGAATTCGAACACCACCACAAAATGGCGAACACACTATATAGTGCACTATTTCCGTGATAGGGGGTGATTTCGAACATGGCTAATGAGTTTGATACTAGTGCCACTGTTGTAAAAACACTTTTTCTTCTGCTTGCACCACCTGTTACTCTAGCAAAACTAAATACAGGGATATAAAAATATAAAAAAAAGAATAGAAACAAATAAGAAGTTAAGCAGTGAATAAAAACATTGATCTTAAAATATAGAAAACCCTGTCCTTTTTTATTCCTCAGAAAATACATGTAAATATTTAAAATACTTTGATGGTTTAAGGTGTGCATATTGTTCTGTGGTTACAAGGGCAGCCTACATTATTTTTTTCTCTTTTGCAACAGAATTTCTACTGATTTAAATTAGAGATTAGGATTGCACATTGTCCTGGCAGTCAAAGATCACTGCAGATGGGGCCACCACTGCTTTTTTGCCTTTATCTCCAAATCAACGCAATAGTAACCTTCATGAGTGTCCCTGTGTTGTCTTTGTTCACATTATCACCCCATTTACACCGGGTACTTAAATGTGATCCGTATGTGGATAACTTCTCCAGATAATAAGCGATCTGATCTTGCCTTTGCATTCACACCTGGTATTTTGAATTTGTTTTCGTTATCCACATTGAGATTGGATCTCTGTCCTCCAGCAAAAGCTGCACGTGACTGATTAGCCTTGGTGCAAATCAGTTGTTGGCCGTCAACAGGACAGGTGAGCGGTCGCCAGAAATATTACTACTGCACGGCCTATTTTTTCTTTTTCTCTGTCGAGAGAGGGGTCATTTGCCACACTTTTCTCTCTTAAGCAAACAGAAAAGGCGGCTTACACTTTAAGCACCAATTTTATTTGAGGTTACTGTAAATGCCACAACAGTTATCTGGTGTCTGTGAATGAGAGAGGGGAGTAATGAGTAGTTGGCTCGGCAATTTTCGCGCCGTTCGGTGCAGTGCTGAATAATGACGTAGTGGTCAGAGGTCAAGGCGGGATGCTGACATTATGTTTACACCTACATAAGATCTGAGCACAGTGCGAGCCAGACTACCTTCAGATGTGATCTGGCAGATCAATCACATTCTAATCAAAAAATGTTTATACCTCACATTAACATGTGTTATTCCATATCTGGATAAGTTATCTGGATACAGATGCATTTTAATACCAGGTGTAAATGGGTTAAGTCCAGAGGTATATGGTCAAAGTT